>JABUQX010098963.1:0-20002 GCA_015478945.1 Trachelipus rathkii
CTAGCGGTATTTCGTTTGGTTCAGTATCGATACTTAGGCTTATGGTGCATGATAAATATTTGTTACAATTGTTACTTGTTAATGTAAAATAATTACGTGAATATGTTTCTGGGCAATAAAGTGGTGCAGTACGGTTCTACGCTTCTTTACGCACCGCTAGTTTACCTCCTTCCGTTGTTTAATTATGGAACTTTGGTTCAATCCTGACTCTCTATTCGCTGCATACTCAAGGCTCTATTCCCTAGGCACTATCGTTGTACACTTATATTTCGTAGTTCAGACTATTGACTTATGTTAGCTTTTTATTTGACTTGTCGAAATACCTTTGTCACTTAGCACCTAATTCACTTTATCAGCTATGATACATTACACAAGACTTGTTGATACAACTTTTGCTTACATCGGTACCTATGGTTTAATCGCCTAAACATATCCAGTGATATGATAGAAAAAAAGGTTGTAAGTAGGCTCCGTAGGTTACCGTTCTGCGCTCAATGTTACTTACTTTACTGTTTGTTAAGTATGGAACTTTGTTAATGTTAACTAATTATTCCATGTTTTAAGATGTGTGAGGCTTGTGAATCGCATTTATCATTTCGTAGCTTCGGTGATGCCTGATGTTTGCTTTATTGATGTGAAAACTTCTGTTACGTTAGGCATATATTCATTGATCACTCGCTATAACACTAATAGCACCAAGGTATGAAAATTTGTCAAATATCTCCACTATGTTAATGTTAACAAATATCCAGGATTGGCCCCCCTCACCCCCCCGCCCCCGGTAGACCGGCCCCGAGGGGGAGGGGCCCACGCCCGCGCCCCAGGCACGGGCGGTATTGATTATTGATTTACAGGTAGGGGTATGGTAAAAAACGACAAATTACTTAAGTTTATATAAGAAAAGCGTAAAATATATAGTAAACCCTAATTGGTTCTTAAAGCACTAAAAAGACAAAAACAACTGAACCACCTCTATTGTGTTATGTCTACTACCAAAATATGAAATGCAATCAATAGCATCATAGATGTGGAGGGCCGTCCTGAGGTTGGGGAAGCGTCTAGGAGAGGACACCACGCCACCAAACGCACGCCCCCACCCCCGGCGGGGACCTAGGCTCAAAGGTCCAGAGGCCTCCGAGGCTCAGGCCAGGCTTAGGGTCTGTCCCTTGGCCACCCATCCTGTATTCGAAACTCTAAAATTTTTAAAAGCATCAAAATATATAAGAATAAAGCAAAAATTTAATTTTGTTTTTTTTTTTTTGTTTTTTTTTTATTTTTTTTTTAATTTTGTTTTTTTAAATTTTAAAATTTTTTTAAACTTTTTTCAAAATTTTTTTAAAAAAATATTTGTATTTTTTTTTTTTCTTTAAATTTTTTTTTTACTTTTTTTTAATTTTTTTTTTTTTTTTTTAATTTTTTTTTTATTTTTATTTTTTTTATTTTCTTTATTTTCTCTATCGGAGCGATACCACATAAGATAGCCGCCCCTATTACCCAAGTTTCGTCGTTCTTATGTCAATATTTCTTATTTTGGGGTGAATACCCCTTTTGGGTTGGGGCCCTAGACACCCTGTATGGACTTACAACCATCATATTCGAGATCTACAACCTCGATAACCTATATAAGCACACCAACATTGTTGTTAATGACCATGTTATTAACTCGGCACCGCAAGGTGGCCTCACGCACCGGCTGCCGGAGCCAACTCATCAGTCCCAATACTAACTCTTTCTTAGAAATTCAATTCCCCTGAATCTCTATCAACCCAATTTTCAGCCCACTTATACGAACACTGTCGACTCCAATTTTTTTAATAGGGACCACGCCCGGTGGACCCCGGGATACCCCCCACTCTCGGCTGGGCAACCCCATGGGAGCGAACTCTCCGTCGTACTCCAGGCCGCCATATAGTCCTACCCGTATCTAAAGTCCCACCCTCCTCTCACCATCTTAGCCCGATACTGACTAACCTCTTAACCCATTGCAAATACAACATCGCGAGCCATAGCTGAGCCGGGAGCCCGGAGCCTAAAACATTCATTTCACAACCTATAAGTTTGCTATATATATATATACTCATATATACCCCTATATATATATATATTATACTATCATATATAGATATATACTATATATATAAATATATATATTATATTATATTATACTTATTATATATATATACTATAGTATATATATATTATATATATATACATTATATACAATATATATATTAGAACTATATATACTATATACTATATATATATATATAGTATATATATATGAAGTATCTATATATACAATCATTATATACTTATATATTATATATATATATATATATAATATATACTACTATATATATATATTATACACTATATATATATTATACTATATATTATATACTATATTATATATACTATATATACTATATACATATATTATAGTATATATATATATACTTATATATATATTATATATATACAGGCAGTCGGAGTCGTTGGAGTCATTGCCGATCACTTTTCCGAGGCCGAAGTCGGCGCAGTCGGAGGTCTGAGCTGCTGCCTGCTCTGTTTAGACACCAAGCTCTAAGGAGGCGAACCAAAGGCGAACGCGGAGTCGCTGCAGAAGTCTCTGAAGGAGACCGACCGGAATTCGGACTCGAACGCGAATGAGGCGCTGAAGCAGAGGCGCAGAACGGTAACGCAGAAGGGGTTTTAAAAACACAACTCAGAAAGTGATCCCTTCGGGGGTATCACTTCATTCGACGTAAGCTCAAAAACTTGATTCCCCTTACGGGAAATCAATTTTTCACGATCTAGATAATCAATAATAATAAACACAAACAATACGTTCGCGCGGTCGGCCAGGTGTCCACCTGGCTCTAACTCATTTTTAGGCCTAATCTTGCTCGCTCAGATCCCGCAACAAGGGCGTAAAGCCGCACATTATTCTGCGTCGTAACCTCGGGGGCGACCCCTTCTTATACCATCCTAGAGACTTGATATCTTTTTACCCCTGTTTTGAAGTTTAACACAACATAGATTATACCAGAAGCCAATAACCTCATCCTTCATATCGAAAAGCGTGCCAACGCCTCAAACTGTTTATGTCATACTGCCCCCTCCCTATAATATATATTACAATTAGTATATATATACTCTATATTATATATATATATCTATACTATACTATATCATATATATATATATATATATATATTATTATATATATATATATATATTATATAAATATATATATATATTAAAAATATATATATATATATATATATATATTACATATACTTAATCAGGAAAAGCAATACCAGAGCCCTCCACATGAAAATCTTTAATCAAAATAACACAACGTTTCGGAAACTCTAACTATTTCCATCATCAGGTGAAAGAACTATAAATATAATAATAAACATTAGCAAATATCAAAATCAAAAACAGTTTTAAACAATAAATAATAGAAATTTTATAAATTACAAATTTGGACATATTTGAAACAATCAAATAAAATGAACTCGTACCATTTGCGAAAACTGGACTAAATTTAGAAATATAAGACGTCGCCTCCAAATCTCAAATGCGGCATCTAAAAAATAGAACAATAAATATAAAATTTAACTTAATTATTAGTATTTAAGGGTAACTAAAAACAAATGACAGGACCCACAGATACATAGGCAACAACTTACCAGATGTAAACTGGTTATTTCGTATATAACAATCAGGATAAACTCAGGACAACACATCACTTCTAGAACGTGGAGTTAAAACAATTGCAGTTTAAAAGGACCAGAATCACTATTTAAAGAGGGTTTTGTGTTATAGATATGAATAATGTTTCCAAAATATGTAGGTTGGTTGGCGAATTACTTTGTGCCAGTATGCTGAAGTTATTTATAATTAAAGGTGTGGTCTAATGAGTGGGAATGATCCCTGATGGATGAATGGGCTGGTGAATTCAACCAGGTTTTGGTACGTGTTGAGACACCCCTGTGTTCATCGATCCTCAAATAGAATTGACGCAAAGTGCTACCAATATAGACAGCATCACAGCTGTCACAAGAAAATTTATAAATTATTGAGGAACGAAAGAGACACAGGGGTACGCGTCTTTTATGGGTTGCAAAATGAGGAAATTTTACGCGAAGCAGAGAAAACCCAATTAATATTCAACTGGGGGAAAAAATCTCGCAGAAGGGAAGTTAGTTCTTTTCGTTGTTTTGTGAAAATTGTTCATAAAAGGTAGTTTAATATATAACTCACATCTAGTACTGTGTAAGTCACGGGACTAGATGTGTAACACGAATTAAGAAAATCATTTATATACCTATAAACTAAGTTTAATTGGGGAAAAATTCAATTACTTTTAAAGAAATCCACCAGAAAATCAAATTCTATATGCATAAGTTGGAACGTGGAACTAAGATGGTAGCCCCTGTATAATAAAGTTTTAATGCTATTGCATTTATACCTTAGAGGTATGTGGCTAAAAAAATTTAATCCTAGACCTGAAAAAGTCTTCTTTCGGTATACACCACGGTTAAAGACAGGGATTGGATTTTTAATTTTCATAGGTCCAAAAATGGCAAAAGTCGCACTCAACCTCCTCTTTCTCTTGTAAAGTAATATTTATTTATTGGGAATTAGATATCAAAAAAAAGGTTTAAACTTTATTCTTTGTTTGAAAAAAGTAAAAAGGTATCATCCATATAAATCTTCTGTAGTGCACTGGTTTGAAAGAGGGGGACAATTTTGTAACCAGACTTTTTCAAATTGATTTAAGTATGAATTAAGCTAGGTCGCGTTAAGGGGGGATCCATGGGCCACGGGAATCGGTTTTGTTGATTATTTAACGCGTATTATTACCAGAAAAAAATAGGTATTCTTGAGTAGCCAATGTAAGGGTACAAGCTTAAATTCCTGATCTGATTAAAGCTCATTAAAAAATACAGATTCAGTTTGGTCAAATATACTCCCCAAGGAGAAACTCTATTGCATCTTTTACAGGATATTCCCTGTATGTATTAACAGCCCACCCCTTCAACATCGCGAAACTCTGAATAAAAAGCTATCACAATTCCAATATTTAGTAACCAAATTTCTTATAAGCTATAGAATCTTTTCACGTATAAATTCAATTATATTTGGCAAAAGGAGTCAAAATGGAACCAAATAATTTTCGCTAATGTTATAATTATGGGTAATTAATAAGCTGCTTAGGATGCGGTCTTACATGAGGCATCCGTTGCTTTATGTATTTTAGGGTATAAATTCATTATTTTCAAAAGGATTCAAAAATGGAACCATGAGAGTATATATATCATTAAACACTGTTTTGTTAATTTTATCGGCTTTTAGTAACTTACGCAAAAAACGATTAATCTTTTCTTCTAGGTTGAGAGACAAAATCAAGGGGTCCTTATTTAAAATAGGGGTGAACTTAGTGGTGTCTGAAATGACATTAAGCATTTTACCATTCTACTCGGTTCTATCCATGAGAACGATACCCAAGCCTTTGTTAGGTTTACAAATAATTATAGACGGATCATTCTTAAGGGATTTAAGAATACTAAAATCAGCTTTTGAGATCAAATATGAAAAAAATTTGGAAGGATTAAACTTATAGTAAAATTTGTGGGCGAGAAGCTTCAATTTAAGGGTAACTGTATCCAAATCTGAATTAAAAGGCTCTTAATTTTTCAGCTGGTAAATTAATCTTTCGAAGGCACTATAATACTTACAAAAATCCATACGATAAGCCGGTAAACAAAAGTTTAAACCTAAACTTAAAAGTCGCTTCTCCGGAATTGACAATACTTTAGAGGAGTAATTAAATATATATTTATCAGAAAGTAATGCGTGGTCATTCCTAAGCAAATTCAGAGCTTTCAACTTATTGTTCTGACGGGTCCCACATTTCTTCAGTCGACCATCTACAACTTTTGTAATTTTACCAGTAACAACTATGAAATCAAGAAAGGTTAAATTAGTTTTCAAAACACTACGGCATTCGATAAATTGCTGGTTAAGTCTTTTTATCTCTTTATTCTTAAAAGCTATTTCATTATTTAAAAGTTTGAACTGAAAATTCTTATAAATATTAGAATTATATAGGCGTCTAGAGAAAAGTTTAAATTTAATGAAACCTGGGATAACTCCATATGCTTTACAAGTGTTCAAAAAGGCGACGTCCAGTCTTCGCTTCCCCAATCTAAATGAAAGGCTCTCATAGTGTCTAATATCCTTAGGTATTGCTTGGCCATATTTTTGTCGAATAGTGTTGATCCAGCTTCTATGACATGGGAATTTTAACTTAATCAGGGAAACAGCAATACCAGAGCCCTTCCCACATGAAAATCTTTTAATCAACAATAACATCAACGTTTCGGAAACGTCGCTAACTATATCCCATCATTCCAGGTGAAAGACTACTTCACAATATAATAAAATAAACCATTAGCAAAATTATCAAAATCAAAAACAGTTTTAAACAATAAATAAAGAATTTATATAAATTACTAAATTTGGGACATGATTTAAACAATCAAAACTAATACATGAACTCGTACCATTGCTGAAAACTCGGGACTAAATTTTAGAAACTATCAAAGACGTGCGGCCTCCCAAACCTCAAATGCAGGGCATCTAAAAAAAATAGAACAATAAACTATAAAACTTTTCACTCTAATTATTAGTATTTAAGGGTAACTAAAGAAACAAATGACAGGACCCACAGATACATAGGCCAACAACTTACCAGATGTACAGGGACTGGATTATTTCGCTCATTAAACATTCACGGGATAAACCTCAGGACAACAACATCACTTCTATGAACTTGAAGTTTAAAAACAATTGCTTAAAAGGACCAGAATCTATTTAAACGCGAGGGTTTAGTGTTATAGCTCGCGCAAATGTTTCCAAAACTATGTAGGTTGTGTTGGGTGAACTTACTTTTGCGTGCAAAGTATGCCTGAAGTTATTATAATTAAACATAGGTCTAATGAGTGGGAATGATCCCTGATGGATGAATGGGCTGGTGAATTCAACCAGGTTTTGGTACGTGTTGAGACACCCCTGTGTTCATCGATCCTCAAATAGAATTGACGCAAAGTGCTACCAATATAGACAGCATCCATCAGGGATCATTTCCACACCTTTAATTATAATAACTTCAGCATACTGGCCCAAAGTAATTCACCAACCAACCTACATATTTTGGAAACATTATTCATTTATAACACTAAACCCTCTTTAAATAGTGATTCTGGTCCTTTTAAACTGCAATTGTTTTAACTTCACGTTCTAGAAGTGATGTGTTGTCCTGAGTTTATCCTGAATGTTATATACGAAATAACCAGTTTACATCTGGTAAGTTGTTGCCTATGTATCTGTGGGTCCTGTCATTTGTTTTTAGTTACCCTTAAATACTAATAATTAAGTTAAATTTTATATTTATTGTTCTATTTTTTAGATGCCGCATTTGAGATTTGGAGGCGACGTCTTATATTTCTAAATTTAGTCCAGTTTTCGCAAATGGTACGAGTTCATTTTATTTGATTGTTTCAAATATGTCCAAATTTGTAATTTATAAAATTTCTATTATTTATTGTTTAAAACTGTTTTTGATTTTGATATTTGCTAATGTTTATTATTATATTTATAGTTCTTTCACCTGATGATGGAAATAGTTAGAGTTTCCGAAACGTTGTGTTATTTTGATTAAAGATTTTCATGTGGAGGGCTCTGGTATTGCTTTTCCTGATTAAGTTAAAATTCCCATGTCATAGAAGCTGGATCAACACTATTCGACAAAAATATGGCCAAGCAATACCTAAGGATATTAGACACTATGAGAGCCTTTCATTTAGATTGGGGAAGCGAAGACTGGACGTCGCCTTTTTGAACACTTGTAAAGCATATGGAGTTATCCCAGGTTTCATTAAATTTAAACTTTTCTCTAGACGCCTATATAATTCTAATATTTATAAGAATTTTCAGTTCAAACTTTTAAATAATGAAATAGCTTTTAAGAATAAAGAGATAAAAAGACTTAACCAGCAATTTATCGAATGCCGTAATGTTTTGAAAACTAATTTAACCTTTCTTGATTTCATAGTTGTTACTGGTAAAATTACAAAAGTTGTAGATGGTCGACTGAAGAAATGTGGGACCCGTCAGAACAATAAGTTGAAAGCTCTGAATTTGCTTAGGAATGACCACGCATTACTTTCTGATAAATATATATTTAATTACTCCTCTAAAGTATTGTCAATTCCGGAGAAGCGACTTTTAAGTTTAGGTTTAAACTTTTGTTTACCGGCTTATCGTATGGATTTTTGTAAGTATTATAGTGCCTTCGAAAGATTAATTTACCAGCTGAAAAATTACGAGCCTTTCAATTCAGATTTTGATACAGTTACCCTTAAATTGAAGCTTCTCGCCCACAAATTTTACTATAAGTTTAATCCTTCCAAATTTTTTTCATATTTGATCTCAAAAGCTGATTTTAGTATTCTTAAATCCCTTAAGAATGATCCGTCTATAATTATTTGTAAATCTGACAAAGGCTTAGGTGTCGTTCTCATGGATAGAACCGAGTATAATGGTAAAATGCTTAATGTCATTTCAGACACCACTAAGTTCACCCCTATTTTAAATAAGGACCCCTTGATTTTGTCTCTCAACCTGGAAGAAAAGATTAATCGTTTTTTGCGTAAGTTACTAAAAGCCGATAAAATTAACAAAACAGTGTTTAATGATATATACTCCCATGGTTCCTCCCCTGGAATATTATACGGTCTCCCTAAAATACATAAAGCAGCACAGTGTCCCCATTAAGACCATTCTAGCAGCTTTTCACCATACCCAAATTATAAATACAAAATTTTCGGTTCCATTTTTGATCCTTTTTGCCAATTAATGGAATTTATAGGTGAAAAATTCCTATAGCTTTAAGAACTGGTTACTGAATATTGAAGTGAATAGCTTTTTTATGTCGAGTTTTGATGTTGAATCTTTATATACAAATATCCCTGTAAAAGATGCAATAGAAGTTTCTCCTTTTGATGATATTTACCAACCTTTGAATCCTATTTTTACATGGCTTTAATAGATCAGAATTTAAGACTTTACTTACATTGGCTACTCAAGATACCTATTTTTTCTTTAATAATACCTTATATCAACAAACCGATTCCCTGGCCATGGGATCCCCCCTTAGCGCGACCCTAGCTAATTCATACTTAAATCATTTTGAAAAAGTCTGGTTACAAAATTGTCCCCCCTCTTTCAAACCAGTGCACTACAGAAGATTTATGGATGATACCTTTTTACTTTTTTCAAACAAAGATAAAGTTTTACCTTTTTTTGATTATCTAAATTCCCAATTAAATAATATTAACTTTACAAGAGAAGAGGAGGTTGATGGTACTTTGCCATTTTTGGACCCTATTAATTAAAAAATCCAATCCTGTCTTTACCGTGGGTGTATACCGAAAGAAGACTTTTTCAGGTCTAGGATTAAATTTTTTTAGCCACATACCTCTAAGGTATAAATGCAATAGCATTAAAACTTTATTATACAGGGGCTACCATCTTAGTTCCACGTTCCAACTTATGCATATAGAATTTGATTTTCTGGTGGATTTCTTTAAAAGTAATTATTTTCCCATTAAATTAGTTTATAAGTATATAAATGATTTTCTCAATTCGTGTTACACATCTAGTCCTGTGACTTACACAGTACCACTCCCGCGCCCCCTCCTCCGCCTCCCCCCCCCGCCCCCCCCCAGAAGTCCCTAGATGTGCAGTTATATATTAAACTACCTTTTTATGAACATATTTTCACAAAACAACGAAAAGAACTAACTTCCCTTCTGCGAGACTTTTTCCCCCAGTTGAATATTAATTTAGTTTTCTCTGCTTCGCGTAAAATTTCCTCATTTTGCAACCATAAAGACCGTACCCCTGTGTCTCTTCGTTCCTCAATAATTTATAAATTTTCTTGTGACAGCTGTGATGCTGTCTATATTGGTAGCACTTTGCGCGTCAATTCTATTTGAGGATCGATGAACACAGGGGTGTCTCAACACGTACCAAAACCTGGTTGAATTCACCAGCCCATTCATCCATCAGGGATCATTCCCACTCATTAGACCACACCTTTAATTATAATAACTTCAGCATACTTGCCCAAAGTAATTCACCAACCAACCTACATATTTTGGAAACATTATTCATCTATAACACTAAACCCTCTTTAAATAGTGATTCTGGTCCTTTTAAACTGCAATTGTTTTAACTTCACGTTCTGGAAGTGCTTGTGTTGTCCTGAGTTTATCCTGAATGTTATATACGAAATAACCAGTTTACATCTGGTAAGTTGTTGCCTATGTATCTGTGGGTCCTGTCATTTGTTTTTAGTTACCCTTAAATACTAATAATTAAGTTAAATTTTATATTTATTGTTCTATTTTTTAGATGCCGCATTTGAGATTTGGAGGCGACGTCTTATATTTCTAAATTTAGTCCAGTTTTCGCAAATGGTACGAGTTCATTTTATTTGATTGTTTCAAATATGTCCAAATTTGTAATTTATAAAATTTCTATTATTTATTGTTTAAAACTGTTTTTGATTTTGATATTTGCTAATGTTTATTATTATATTTATAGTTCTTTCACCTGATGATGGAAATAGTTAGAGTTTCCGAAACGTTGTGTTATTTTGATTAAAGATTTTCATGTGGAGGGCTCTGGTATTGCTTTTCCTGATTAAGTTAAAATTCCCGTGTCATATAACCATTCAACATTATATATATATATATATATATTGATACTAATATACTATATATATATTATATACTATAATATATATATATATATATATATATATATATATATATTTATATATATATATATATATATATATATATATATATATATATATATATATATATATTTATATATATTACCTATATATACTATATATATATAATATATATATATATATTATATCTATATTATATATTATAAATATATTTATATAATATAATATATAATATGTATATATATATATATATATATATATATATATACTATATACTATATACTACTATATATATATATAATATATATATATATTAATTGAAATAATTCAATTTGGGCAATTATTTAAAATTATTCCTTCCATTTTCACATTTAATTTTTTAGGTGTTGAAATGTTGATTTCAGAACCACTTTTGTAATTGTGTATTATCTATTTGCGATCAGAGAAGGAACCCTCTTGGATGGGCTGCTAGTCCAGTGTGCTTGAGGTAATGCAAACAGAAACACACCACCACACACACACACACACACCACACACACACACACACACACACACACAACACACACACACACACACACAAACACACAACCTATACATATATATATATAATTTATTATATATATAATATATATAATATACTATATATATATATATATTAATATATATAATATATATATATATAATATATATATAATATACTACTAATATATATATTATCTATATACTATATTATATTATATATATTATATATATATATATATTATTCGTAGCACCCTATCCTGAATGCTTGTATGGTGGTGTTGACAGAAGATATTCTTCAAATATCTTCAGTTATAAAAAGGAAAAGTAAACAGTAAGCAGTAAAGAGTTAACAGTTTTCCGGTTCTTAGCTTTCAAGTGAAAATTTTCTTAACATGGTTCATCTTCGACAATGACTTCGAACTTTTTTTTTTTGTCCAGATTTATACAAATGTATATGGAGATGTGACTTTTTTTTTTAATAGTTTAAAAAAAATTAAATTAAAAAACTTAAAAAAAAAAAGTTTAAATAAAATGCAATCCAAAATTAAAACTCTGATATTATATATATGCATTGATCTTTCTCTCTGGTTGTATGTTGTGGCTTTGTTCGTTAGGCTTGTGATCGGTTGTTGGTTTGTTTGTGGTGTGGTGCTGGGTTTCATGTTGATGCGCGTCATGTATATATATATTTATATATATATATATATATCAATATATATATTATTTATTATATTATATAATTATAAATATAAAAAAAAAATTTAAATAAAATGTAAAATACAAATTAAAATAACATATATATAAAAACCAAAAATAAAAAAAAAAAGTTTTTCAAAAAATACTATACATTTGGTCGGAATTTGATGAAATACACACTATAAGAATAAACTACTCCAATTATTTCCAACTCTTCAAATAAAATTTTAAAATCGGCTCAGTAGTAAATAAATTATCTTCATATTCGATTTTTGACCCCCCCCCCCCCCCCCCCAAAAAAAAAGATTTAATACAAAAACATTTTTTAATCCGTTCATGAAGAATCATTCACCGAAACACAAATCTGGTTCAACTATGCATAAATAAATAAAAAAAGGAATTTTTGTGGTAAGAAATCGATAAAAAGTTTGTTATTTGTATATATTATATATAATATATAATATAAAATATATATATTATTAATATATTATTATATATTATGTAATATTCTATATTAATATTAGTATATATATTATTTTGAGTTCAATGTGACGGATCCTACTACGGTCGACAAAGAAGCACAACGGGTTGTTATATATATATTTATAGTTAATATAGTTATAATTATATATATATATATAGTAGTATATATATATATTATATATATATAGTATTATATATAATTATATATATTTATATATATATAACATATAATATTATATTTATATATCTATATATTATATATATATATATATTTATTAATGATAAATATATATATAGTAAATATAATATATATTAGTTATTATATTATATATATATATTATATATTATATATATAGTATATATATATATATATATATTATATATATTATATATTATATATATATATTAATTATATACTATATTATATATGTTATATATATATATTATATATATAATTTATATATATAATATATATATATAATATTATATATATATTTACTATATATTATATAATATGATATTATATTATTATATATATTTGTTGTGTGATATATAGTATGTAGTATAATATATAATTATTATAATATATAGTATTATTATATATTATATATAATATATATAGTTATATATTATATATATATAATATATATCTTATATATATTTATATGTATTATATGTATATTATAATATTATATAGTATATTAATATATATATAATTTAGTAGTACATAATAAATATACATTAAACCCAACATAAATCTACTTTACCTTTGCAACATCTATAGACACTACGAGCCCATCTAAAGAGCGTACCACACGGATTTGTTTATTATATATGATTAACTATTATTTATTATATTGTATTATATTATAGGCTTAAATATAATATATAGTATATAATATAATATATATTACATAATGATATTATATATATTATTTAGATATAATTAGTATTATATATATATATTATAGTATAGTTATATATTATTATATATATAATAGTTAGTTATATATATATGGGTGGGTCTAGGCAGACGGTTGAATATCTATATATATATTAGATATAGTATATATATATTATATATATATATATATATATAGTATATATAATATATATATATTATTAGTTATTAATATGAATAATATATAGTATATTATTGTTTAATATACTTTATATATATTAGTTATATCTATATATATATATAATATAGTAGTATTATAATATTATATATATATAATTATAGATATATATATATATACTATATATTATTATAATATATATATTATAAATGGGTGGGTTTGGCTGCGATTCACAATTTTTTTTGAATGTCAGTAACTAGATAATTTTACATGGCAAATGATATAATTCGTAGTCTGTCAATTAGAAAATACAATAAAGTAATATATAAGATGTCTTACTTACGAATTAGTCCTAATATTAAACTAAAAAAAAAGTGTTTTGTTTGTTGAAGATAATGCAGTTCATGGAGATTAAGTAGAAAATTAAGTCTACTATTAAGTGGTGATTGATTCAGATTAAGATATGGGATTATGTTGACGCTTTTAGAAATGGTGTTATGGACCATTATAATTGTAATGGAATGATGAGGGATGGGATCAGCTGATTACAATCAATAAAGATAGGGTTAATAACAGATGGGTATTGGCAAACAACAAAATTGCTGGCGATAGGAGGAGGATTCGTGACAAGTATGGCTGTGAGTGTATTGGTGTGGCCAATAGGGAGTCCGCGTAAGTGTCATTGTCGTGCAGCTGCTTTATCCAATGTGACTTTATAGGTCAAGTTTATTTTCTAAGTTCGTAATCTCTGATCTTTGCCCTACACTCTGTCGAGTAAGACAGGCAATGTGTCGGGAGAGCCGGTATAGATACAGTTTGATGGGAAGCGAATGTCGGAACTCAATCAGTGGTACAGTAAACAGCTCCTGAAAGAGAGGGGTAATTCTTGGCTTTCTGTCAGATATGTTCGTTGCCCAGTTATTACTCATTAGAGGGGTCAAATTAGAAGTAATTTGTTTTCTTGTAGGTGAGCAGCGAAGAAATTGTTTGTAACAGGTGATTCCATTATGTTTTTTAGAATAGGGGCTTTAAAGGCGCCTGGGGGCGTTGGCGAAATCTGTATACATGATATAGAGGTGGTCCGTTGTTAAGCAAAAAATTGAGAGAGGTAATCATTATAGGCATGGCATTATGCCTGTAAAATTAAAAGCTATGATGGGAAAGGGTATGAATAGGTTGCTGTCAGGAAAAGACGAAGACGCATCCCCACTGTAAGCCTGTTTTTAGAGCCATCAGTAAATATTGGAGTAAATCCGTGAGCTGCGGAATGAGAAGGACGATGCCTTTAACAAGGACAATGGTGGCTAGATTGAGAGAGAGAGAGATCAGGAACAAACAGATGGTGTGAGCAGGAATAGGCCAAGGTGTGTACCTTCATCATCAGGAAGGCAGCACTCTTTTGCATAAAGGGGTGTTTAAGGAAATGTTAAGGGTCATCAACTGTATTGTGCAAATATGGAGCCAAAGTAAATGGATTCTGATGGTATCATGCTCGCCGAATCTGTAAGGTGCAGAATGATATTGGTGGTTTGAAAGCGAGATTAAACTTGTTCACATGATGATATTTCGCATTCGAAGAGGAGAGTGGTATCACGATTGGATTTACTTGCAGGTCTCAGCTGAGTGACGATACGGAAGGCTTCCGTGGAATTCGGATCACCTCGTTTTGGATAGGATCATAATATGGTTCTTAGGAGGTCTGATCATGATGCTCCACATAATCAACTGTAGATCAATTAGGGTTGTGTGGGAAGACGTACTAGAGATTTTGTGTATAAGAAATTCTACTATATGGAATGGGGTGTGTTAATAGATTTAGCGGCGGATGTAGGGTTCCTGGACTGTATGGATAAGAATTTGCTTTGTCTGTAAGATATTTGTCTTTTTCTACTGTGTATGAATCTCTCTGCTCAGTTTGTTATTTTATCGTAACTCTAAAGCCTCTGTTTAAACAGGAATAGACGGGTCATTTTAAGGAAGAGGCACTGTGGGTCATCCCGGTGTTTGACGTTAATAGATAAGCACGCGATTGATAAGATTGTTTTTCATGAGTTTATGTGCGGTGCATATGTTTTAGGATTGTTCATTGCTAGAATGAGTTCAGGAGAATTTGACTTAGATGTAGTTACAGGAATATGGTGAACGCATATGATGCTGAGGTCGCTGGAGAGGGAAAGGGTGAGATTCTTCGACTCTTTTTTCTCCTGAATAGTAATAGCTGAGATTTTAGTTGTTAGAAATGTAGGCCACGAGAAGTACCGCCAATGTGATATATTCTGAATAGATGTTTTGAAGTTGCGTTCAGAAATTGCAGCTGGTCACGCCGTCAATGTAAATAGCAATGTCTCACGATGGATATATAAATTGACTATGGTTTATGGGATAGAGTAGGATGCCATTAAATTCGAGAAGTAAATAATAAATACATACATAGAAAGTGCATGCGTACATTTCATGCCAGATAAGTGGCGTGAATAGAATACAAGAAGAAAATCGAACCTGGATGATGATGTTTGGCAGAAGCGCATTTGATGAGGGGAGCCCGTCTGAAAAACCGAGCGAAGTGGTTAAAAGGAGAAAGCAGTTCTCCACGTTTGTTGCATATCAGCATCTTCAAGTAAAAAAGGTACAGAACCATCCCCCATTGAGAAGGATCCGTGGTAAGCGATTTTTGCTGGGAAAAAACTGAAGGTATGAAAGAGCTGGCGACTCTACACAGGGAGAAGGCGTGGGAAACATTTTCTCATTAATTTTGCAAGTATAGGCAGGTCATTCCGAAATTGGTCTTTGTTGTTCGTTAGTACATCAATTTCTCTGCCAGGTTTGGGATTATGGATTACAAAGCTTGTAGTCCAAACGTAGTTGTAAATGAGATTTGGAATCAGAATGCTGTTATATTCAAGGTCATCAGACTCATAATTGCAGAGAAGGATGAATATGATGGAGCATCATGAAAGATAAATTTTCTGGGCCAATGGGCATACCGTTGTGTTATTGCTGCAGTGCAGAATGTAAAGAGCGTTATTAGATATGATTCCTCTTCATCTGTTGAAAAGTCTGGCGGGGCATTTCGTAATTTTTCAGTTTGAAAGGCTTCAGATAGCAGGAAGAGTATGAGTGCTAGCTAAAAACTATTACATTAATGCATCTGGCAGCAATTGCTGTGAGGCAGAAATTCAGATATTCGTTATATCAGACCCAACAACGGAGATGTGGAATGAAAAGTTGTTTGAGTGGCGAGATATTTTCTGGGAACTTTCCAGCATGATAAAAGGGAGTGTGCGATTTGACAGTGAAGTATAATTTGAAAGTATTGTTATACCTGTGTTTGGTATTTAATCAATGAGATTCTGCCGCGCTGCTATAAAATATGATGGCTTTTGATAAGTGCGTGTCCTTTTGAGCTCTTTTTTAGGTTTTTCTTTTGTAGTGTTTTTTTTTTTTCTCTCCGGTTAGCTTGTGACACTCTTGGGACACAAGGAGTTGGTGAATCGCTCTGATAAAGATTGCGTGAATGCAAGCATCCTGCTACTGTGATGATTCCGTTGCTGGAGAAGTTTAAAGGGCAATTAGCATGGTTGGAAACCGCTTGTTGAAGGTGAGTAAAGTGAATAGCTTGTGGCCGAGATGATAAGGAGTTCCACTGATATGCATAATACGCTAGCGTGGAATTGTTAGTGTTAACATTGGGTTAATTCTTTTTTTTTGTGTTTAGGAACATTCTTTTCAGGAATTTGAGTAATGATGGGAGACAGATTAGGGGATATAGACACAAGCCTCTTACTTGAGTTTGGCGAACTCATCGGGAGGGTATGGAACAAAGTTTCTTGGTAGGGAATGCTTTCCAAGTTTTGTGTTGGATGAAACAACTTAGATTCATTGATTATAATGTGCGAAACTGGTTACTCTCGAAGTAGGGTTTGTGATTGGTATTTTTTGAACGGGATGATATGGAAATCAAGAGGTTACTTTTTAGACTATTTGAAGAATTCATAGTATAGGTCATATTGCAGGAGAGAGGTGTTGGCAGTAACTGCTTGTGAGTTTTTGCTGATAATTTGGGTATAGAGTCTACTGAATGGAGGTGTTGTCCAATAGATAATAGTGCGATGTTGGGGGTTTGCTTGTCAACTGTAGCATAAGATTGATCTTTGTCTTGTAGAATATTTGTCCCTGTGCTGGTTTATGACATACTGCTTCCTGCATCAAGTTTTTTGTATTGGTAATAACTCTAAACTCCTGCTGTTAAAACAGGTAAGACGGTCATTTTAAGGTAGAGCCCTCCTCCTTATCTCCAAAAGTTGCATTGTTCATTGTTGCCAATAAAGGGAATGTGAAATTCTTCTCTGCAGACTGAGCATAAGTCTTGCGGTCCCTTACATTATTTTCAGGGATGAACAAACGGTTGGGGATTTAAAGCAAAGTGTCTGGGGTTCGGAATTAAATGTCGAACACTGTATACTTGTAAACCTATTTTCATCCTTTTGAAGATAGAAAAGGGGTACTAATTGGTCGCAGTTAACGAGGATGTTGGGCATCAGGGCGAAAAGTTCCGCGGGTGGGAAATCTATAAACAGCTTGTAACGGGAAGTCTTTTCTGCTAGGAGTCTCTTAACATTGAGAATAATTTCGTGTTTTTTTTTGTTCTAAGTAATAAATTAGTGCTTTAGAAAGTTTCTATTTTCATAAGGAGGTAGAAAAAAGAGGGATGTTTTCAGAGAGAACGTTAAGAATGACGAATGAGAACTTTGATTCCTAGGTAATAGTTGAGATGAGAAGGGACTCGATTCTCATGTGAATATTAATGGGGGGTCTTCACTCCTAAAGCATGTCTCAAGTGCGGTCGCTAAGAATAATGGTATTTTGCTCATTAAGAGCTTTAAAGGTAGTGGATTGCAATATAGTTTTATTATATAGCGGATACGATGTGTCACTGGCTTCCCGGAGGGGGGGAGGATATGGAGTAACAAATGAGAAGGCGACTATGACGGGGGGCACCTTTTCGGAATTGCTCTACCGTTTGGGGCACCTGGGGTGTCAGTGGGGTATCAGGCGACAAATCGATGAGATTTGCAGAGGAATTTCAGTGCAGTAAAAAGATAAAGGCGGAAACACCTGCGTGGTCTAAGAAGTAAGAGGAACGAGGTGGTAGGCTGGAAACAACGACAGATGGTAATGATGCAGGTCTTGATTTAAACACCGTTTTTTTTCTTAAGAGACCAGTTTTCATAAAAAAGAGAAAAATTAAACGTCACTAGATCTTTCGTCTTTCAATAGATGAGCAAGAATATTATGACATTTAAACAAATTGAATAAAATAAAAGTAAATAACAGAATGGACTGAAGAGCATATATTTCATAAGGAAGGTTGCTGGTATTTGCTCGTCCACAAGAGGTAACAGGGCCAGAGTCTACGCAACTTCCCCGAAGCTCACCTACGTAGGTTAGGTCTTGAGATGTGACTAAGGAATGAGCCTCAGTGAACTCCACGTCCGGGGTTTCTTCAAGTGACAAGCCTCGGAATCATTAATAACTTCACGTTTCTCAGCCAGAGATTATACATCCAAAAGTTAGGAAAGTTCTCCGCAGTTTATCTGCGATGAATTTGAGTCCCAACAATTTGTGGCGCGCAGTTATAGACGGACGCGAAAAGACGGGATTTTACCTGTACGTCTCATTACTCACGAGCAAGAAAGTGTGAGGTGAAACTGGAAGCATTCAGGAAGAGGCACCGGATTGGACAGGTGCTTTGATGAAAAAAGGGAGGACATCTCTTCAAGGAGGCAAGGTGCGTACAGTAAGAATTTAAAGGTTTAAATGGACTGGATGGGTGGGAATTCAAATATATATTATATAGTATATATATATTATATATTAAATTATATATATATATTAATATAATTATAATATATGATATATATATATAATATATATTATATTAATATAATATATATATATATATATAAAAGCTATAGGACATTTATAAGTGTTGACTCTGTTAATATCATAGGGTTAGGATTAATCTTTCAACAGGAAAGTGAGATTGAAGAAAAAGATTAAGTAGGTTAGGGTTAGAGTTAGTAAGGTGATATTCCACAGAAATTAATGTGATTACCTCTAAAATTTATTAAAAATAAGATAAATTTTTAATTGATTTTCGTTCCTGGAGTCAAACTTATTAAATAGCCATATTATATATATATTAATATATTATATTATATATACTATATATATATATATATTTATATATAATATAGTATTATTATTAATATATTATATATAAATATATTATATTATATATATTATATATTTATTTTTAGTATATATTATAATATATATATTATATATATTTAATATTATTATTATATTATTATATATATTTATA
>JABUQX010098964.1:0-10000 GCA_015478945.1 Trachelipus rathkii
CAAGGAGGGGTATATATATATACTATATACATATATATATATATTATAATTATAATATTTAATATATATATATATTCTATATTATTAAATAATTATATATATACTATATATATTAAAAAAAATGTAACGGAAGGGCTCGGTGACTCGTATATATATATATATATAAAATATATGGCGCTAAACTTGAAAGATTTCTTCTGACCGGAAAAATTTGTAAGTTCCAACAACGATAATTCCAAAATATTAGATA
Source organism: Trachelipus rathkii (assembly GCA_015478945.1). Lineage (NCBI taxonomy): Eukaryota > Metazoa > Arthropoda > Malacostraca > Isopoda > Trachelipodidae > Trachelipus > Trachelipus rathkii. The sequence continues at coordinate 251 of JABUQX010098964.1, forward strand.
TTTGTCATCTCGATTATACATATTGGAAATCCTTTTCCAAGAACTCATTCCGGCCGCTATGCCTCCATTCGTAATTGCTTAAAGAAAGTGTGAGGTAGGAGAGTGTTTTTGTGTGTAATTAATTTGAATTGAATATTTATAGAATTCATTTGAAATTAAAAACAACTACACCATGTATTGTCGAGGTTGCGCCCTACATTAAAATGTAGTTTTTAAAAAAATTTACAAGGAAATAAACATTTACTAAAATTAGGAATTTAAGGTAAGATCTCTTGATCTTATCTAACTAAAAGCAGTAATGGTTAAAAGTTTTCCTCCTTATCATATAATATATATTATTATATATCATATATATATATATATTATATATTTAATATATATATATTATTATATATATATAGATATATATTTATATTATATATAGATATCTATACATTAACGTGTGATGTTCTAAACATTTTTCCTCTTAATTTTTAGGTCAGAAATTAGACTACTCACAACACGAGGTACATAAGCAAACGAGAGCATCCCCTAAAGATTGAGAGATTTGAACATTCCTGGAAGCTATAGCAGGGAAGTTATCCAATTCGTGCAGTTGAATTAGTTTTTATTAAACTTAAACATTATTAATTTTTTTATTTAAAGATAAACTTATCTAGGTCTAGGTTTTAGTTTTAGGCAAAAGACAATATAATCTAGGTTAGGTTAAGTTTTAAACGGCAACGAGCGATTTCCATCTAGGTTATCGGTCTTAGGGTCTAAGCGCGCGGCAATGGAAACGTTTCCGTCTTGATAGGTCCTACTGTACGGCTTCTTAAAGTCTAGGTTAGGATAAAGGGTGGTTTGGTTTACATAGATTTTAATTATATATATATAATATATATATTTATATATTATATATATATAATATATACTATTTATTGGTATATGATAATATATACATATATATATATATATATATATATATATTATATATATATATTTCGATATAGTATATATATATTATACGTATATAGTATAGTATATATATACTATAGATATATATATAGTATATATTATATATATATATATATACTATATATTAGTACCTACTATATATTTCGATATATAATATATACTATGTATAATATATATATATATAATATATATTATATATATATATATATATATCTATATATAGATATAATATATATATATTATATATAGTATATATATATATATACTATATATGTATATAATATATATAGTATATATATAAATATTATATATATTATATTATATATGTATACATATATATATTTATATATATATATATATAATATGATATCGGATATTGATATCGATAGATATCGGTTTGCGATATATTAGATACATTGAATTCGAAGGTCAGATAGAAACTTAAGTTTTACCATATATATATATATATATATATATATGATGATATATATAATATATAATATATATTATATATATTATATTTATATATATGAAAATATAGTATATATATATAGTATAGCGATTCAAATTATAAATACACTTCAAAACGCAAACTTTTTTTTTTTATTCGCGTTCTTCTCTCCTCTAAATGGTTTGCCGAGTATGCAAAAACATAATAAATAAAAGAATATGATAATAAATTAACGCAAAATTCCTTGTAGGGTTGTATAATTTTTGTAAAAAAATTTAAACTTTTAAACCTAAAGATCATAAACAAACAATTAAAGCTTTTATTAAATGTTCAAAATGATTCAATTTAGGTTCAATATGAGATCAATAAACATACTTTATTTAACCATTATATATATATGATATATATAGTATATATATAGTATGATAATTTAATATATATATTATATATATATATAAATATATTATATACTATAATATAGTATGGATAATATTATATATATATACTATAATATCTACTATATATATATATACTATATATAGTATATCAATGTATATCTATTACATCTATATATTATATATAATTATATATATATTATTAATATAATATATATATATTATGATATATATATATATATATAAATTATATATCAGGTGTATATGTAGAGAATCTAGAAGAGTATTTAATATGTATATATATAGTATACTTATTGATACTATTGTATATCATATAATATATATATATATATATAAATATTATATATATATATATATATATATATACTATATATATATATACGGTTTATATTACTATATATACTATACTATATATATAGAATATATTTATATATATTAAATAATTATATATATATTATATATATTAGTATTATATATATATACTATATATATATATTTTTATATATATAGTATATATCTATTATATATGATAGTATATATATATTATATATATATAGTATATATATATATATAATATATATATAGTAATATATATATACTATATATATATAATATATATATATATATAATTTATGGGTAGGTGATTTCAAACCGCGCAATAATATAAGGGGGTAGTTGTGGGAGTGAAAATGAGAGTCCCTAGGTAAGATTTCAGTTCGATCAAGATGAGGGGAGTGGTTGCATTGTGGATTCGAATAAATATTTTCTTTACAGATCGTTCTATATTCATATTATCAAATCATGTCAAAGTTCCACTAACTTCATGTTGTTAATTTGAAAATGCCATTCATCATTCAATAATTAATTATTAGTAGGTATCATTTATATAATTTATCAGATTTAATTGTTTCATAATTTTTTTCTTTGACAATAGTATATCATCACTATATGTGCTATGGATGTAATGCGACTTACGCATTTTCCTTACACATATATTATATATATAGTATATATATATTATATATATATATAATATATTATATATTAATATAATATTATATTATATCTATATATATACTATACTATATATATTATATTATATTATAATAAATGACGATTCTCAAAGCCATTCACATGGTGGGAAGCCTCTGTCAACAGTTTCACGTACCTTTCAACACTGAGACTGAAAATGTGGAAAGTTTTGCCTATTTTTGGTATTCATATAAGATTGCATTTCTTCATTGGATAAATGTTTTGTGCTAGGTGGCTCTGCAATCTCAAGGGACGTAACGTCAATTAGTTCGTTCCATTGACCAGCTATCCAATTTACATTAGGAATTGTTTTCAGAAGTTTCTGATCACACTTCATTCTGCAAATAGAAAAGTTGCAATTTTTCATTTATGTATATAAAAGTAAATTTACTGTAAGTTAGTTACCTGCACATTTATTTACTACTTGATTAATGTTATATCTTAATTACAGTTACATGCAACAAAAGGTTTAAATTTTACCTGTTTCTGCAAGTGAGTATTGTCTGAAATTCGACACTTCTGGGTCTGCATCTTTCACCTTGGCGTAGAGGAGATTCTCAGGAAGAAGACAAAAGGTGTTTCTTTGGACATTTTTCTTTACAATGCGACTCACATCTATGAATGAAAGGAGGTTAATCTAGTAATTGCATTGAAAAGAAAACATGGAGGAGTCGTGGAATTTTGAAGATTGATTGATCTCAAACCATGCAGGGGCATGCACTTGCATAATATATTGCACTAATTTCTTCAGACACTGGCTTGGAGTAATGTTCAGCGTATACAAACAAAGAATTCGTATGACAGGGGTTTGCCATCTTGAATTTAAAGACATCCAATCCCTTTGTAATATTCAAAAATAAACCTCTGAACGATACTGCAATTTTTAACCACCTCTTCTGCAATATATCCGCTTTGATTTGGTTTCTATAGCTTCACATTTCAGTATAATACTATTATATAGGCTTTTATTTTCGTATAACTATAATTATCGCCAAAATTTTTCTCACACATAGTAGATTAGATAATCATTTTATTCTGGGTTTTGGGTTTACTCTTTTTAATTTGTCAACACATGGTCTAATATTCTACTCATTCACTATTTCAGTAGCCTCCATAACTATAAGTATATCACATTTTTCAGTACATGTCTTATGATGACGTATTGTGTACCTGCTCATTACTGGATAATTCCCTAATACTTCAGAAACCGCTTGCCCCTCATGCTCTTCATCACTATATATTTAAACTGATTCACTCTCTCTCTTTTTTCCTCGCTTTTTTCACTCATTTTTCAAACCTTGTATTCTTTCTTGATATATCATCTACAAATTTTGGATACTATAACATTTGATTTTCTCATTTATATCTTCCTTTATCGTTGTGTGATGATCTTTGCTGACTTTCCGCTAATCCTTTCTCTTTATCAAAGGATAGTATTTCCACATGCTTTGAAACCTCAGTACATCTAAACTCATTTACTTTCCCACTTTGGCCTCCTCATCACAGTCTATCATCATAATTAGAAGTACACCAGCTACTTGAAATAAATGTTTATTTCACGTAACGGTGGGTCAACGTTATTTTGACCATCACCTTCCTTATTAAACTATATGCTCATATTGACTATAACAATCTTATTTTCCTTCAACTATGTATCTGAGTAAGGGTGAAAACTGTACACTAAATAAGTGTTTGTCAATAACAGGTTAGGTATGTTGAATTTGTTATATTCATTTTAACTTGATATTATATTCCTTGCATTAGTTTACAGCTTACAAAGACTTTAAAGTTAACTGTCATTTATTCTTTATTATTTATATTTATTAATGTTCTTAGTTAATCTTGCATATTCGGCTAAATTCTATCCAATGTTTCATAAATATTCTATTTTATTTATTATTTAAAATTTTATCTTATTATATATATATATCGCGTCGGGCGGGGTGATCATCTCGATCCTACTTCCTAATAACATAAAAAAATAAAATAATCAATCAAATTTTTATTTGTCTTCATTTAATAGCTCAACACTCGTCGGTAGTACTTACAAGCTTTTCTTAATATTTCAGACTATATTCTTTAATATCTAAGAAGTTTTATATTATATTTATTTTAATAATATGTTATGAAATTAAGGAGTAGACAATGTCCCTTCAATAGATATATTCACTTTGCATAAAAAATGTGAGTTTTTTTTAACATTTCGTTATATATAATAATGAAAAATTTGAAGGGAAAAACAAAAAAAAATAATTTCGATTTTAATTAATCTTATTCTTTAATCTCAAGTTGGATAAAAATATGTGGTTTAAGCTTATTATTAATATCACTGGCAAAGTAATTTTGCATCCAAACAGTCATTAGTTGGCCAAAAAACGGGGCCTCACTTGGGTCCCCGATTCACCCGCCAGTATAAATAAAAATTGTAATGGATGAGGGTTACTCTCGTAATCACTACTACCATTGTTTTTCGTTATTTATTATGATATTATTAATTGAAACTATTTTTTATAACTTAACGTATAGTTATCAGTTTGATAGTGTTTGTTGTAAAAGTAGTTGTAGTGTGAATCAGGAATGTCTACTGGAGTTATCTCAATGTCTGTGACATTATGAATATTATTGTTTTTCAAAAGATATAATGAATTTTATTGAAATAGATACGAATTTCACTATTAAACGTGTCCCCATTACGAGTATGGTCATGCATGCCGTGCGATGAGGTAGATAACTCTGCAGTGATACATACCGATATTATCTATGATATATATTCTTTTATATTCTTTATTACACTTCATGGTCAGAGTTACACTTCAATCCATATCTAATATGACGATATTTTTAATATTGTTGGTAGGTTTTTAATCTCATCACGCTAGATACGACATAAATGTACCCACCCTCGTCCACGCCTTGTAGAGATATGGAGAGCTAGTGCATACTCTGTCGCTGAGCATGGCGGTGCTATGTTCTCACTTGCTAAGACCCATATTCTCAGTAGTTGTTGGCAAAGGATGTTCACTCATAATTTGTGTGTATCGTGTGTGCTGGGGTGGCGCATAGAGCAATTGGATCTTTTATATGTGGCGACTCTGTGGAAGTTTATTATACTCTGTTATGATTTTTATTTCTTTTATATAGTTATAGCTTAAAATTGATTTTTGGAATGGTTTTCTATTATGAGTTGCCAATTACTGATTATAAGGATTATTTTCATAGATTCATTACCTTTTCTTTCCAATATGATCCTACATAACTTGGCCAATTTTATTCTATAAATCCCATCGCATAAGTATGCAACCTAAGTATTTCAGAATTCCGACAGCAACAGCTGATCTTGCTGACGCCTCTCACTGTTACTCTCCTCTGACGTGTTCGCTATCTCGTTGTTTCCCTGCTTCACATGATATATTTACGCTCACCCATTAATAAGGAAATTTATCTGATTTATTGTTGCTGCCTTGTCATATATCTTGCTTGATAATGAAAAAAGGGGATCCACACAAGCTATGGAAAGGTCATTCTATTGAGCCGTAGTACTGAGATGATTACATATTAACTAATGTGCTTTCCCTCGCTTCATATCACACTAAGAGGCATTACAATTCGGCATGATTTACTTAATAGTTCTACATTATAGAATAATATCAAAGAGTTCCAGATACTCGCACCGGTAAGTCTTGAGAGGGGTGAATAAACCTACTTCTAATGGATACTCATATCACATGAGGACCAGTGTAACCATATACACACCAACTAGATGTAGGATGACAGGACAGGCCAGCTGGTTACTATAAGTATTGGAGTAAAGATAAAGTTAGGATAATATTACTCATATCCTTTGGATAAATAAACTAATAAAGTGAATTTTAATATGTGTCAAGGTAAAGTATTTACGCGTAGCGTATTTTTATAAGTCTCATATACTCATACTCACAACTAATAGAAATTTTCCGAATGAAGGAAAGGACTACTTCAATGGTATATTTTATTCGTTAGAAGGTAGTATAGATATTTTGTTGTTTTGCTGTTACAATTCAAGAGAGACCTACCAATAGATTTTTTGGACTCCCATACTCAGATAGATTAACCATGGTTATTGAAAAGTTGGTAAGAATGATTTAGTTCTGATGAACAGCAATACTAGATTGAGTAATTTTATTATGGACGCTGGTAAACTTAGTAGTATAGTTGAAGATGAGAGTAAGTTATTTATAATATTGCTTAGTAGAGATATAATGACTATAGTTATTTTTAGACTATAATGGAGTATATAAGTGAATTATTCTGATCTAACTTGTAATTGATAGAGATTGTCAAATATTATTTCACACTATTATGATGACATATAATCCTCAAGGAATGTCACAGTAGGGGAGAGAATTAATATGTAATGTTATAATCAATAGGCAATATAATCTATTACTGAAGAGTTATCAGATAAAGAAATTATATTCAATCGAGTTAAAGATTAGAGAATAACGATGAAAATACGCAAAATAATACCGGAAATAGGAATTGATTTATATGTATATAAAGCATATAAATCAGTATGACATATTTCGGTAAGAGAACATTATTTGATACTATACTAATAGTCTGTGCTTTTTAATGAATATATAATAAATATTTATTATCAGAATTAACGACACAGAATATAAATATTTTTATACTAGTTATTACTTATACTATATATAATATTTTGATTATAGTACTAAAAATATAATAAATATATTACTTATAGTATATTCTTCTATCTATTGTATACTACATTTACATACACATATGATTTATAAAAGTAATAAACCCGAAACATATGAAAATTGAATAAAAATATATAAAGTAAATATATTTAAAAAGAATAACTAAAGTAATATATATCCTAGTACTCTTCTTTCATCGAACGAGAGAGGGCAACGGTATACGCCAATCGACTCCGCGGGGAGATAGATAGTGTGTGCCTGTGTATTAACGGACAAGCTGGCTTGTGTAAATATTTATTTTTTTATCCTATGCTTTATCAACAGTATTTGTAGTCAATTCGCAATTCTGAAAAGATATGGCTCCCATTCACCAAAATATGAATCTTTATATTGCCATCCTCTTATAATTTTTAAAGTTTTGGTAGGCAATCACATAGTTGTCTATCTCTATAGATATATGTATCTTTATGTCTATTGTCTATAGTATATTATATATATATATATATTATATATATTTATCTTATATATATATTAATATCTACATTAATATATTAAATTATATATATATACTTATTAATAATATCTATATATTTATTAATATATATATTTATAATATTAATATATACATATATATAATTTTTAATAGTTAACTCTGTCGACTAATACTCATATGTGGTTATTCTATCTATACTGTGTACAAATAGGAGATATACTATTATGTAATAAATAAAATCATATTTGAATTAACATATTGAAAAATTAATATACTCAAATGTCATTCTATTTTCTGTTCATTTCATTTAAATTAGATAAACTATTTAATTATATTTATTTTTAAGTTTTGATGAAGGCTATATTCACGCTCAACTGTTTGATAATCTGATGTCCACATAAAAAATTTTTCACCTCAGTCTAGCGACAACCCTTATATCTAAGTTCAGGTAATAAATAAAATCTAAGTAGATAAGTGTGATAAAGTACCTTAGTGAAGTGATGATGTTAAATGCCTAATTTATATATTCCGGCAAGGAATTTAGTATCGAAATCAGCTTGGACGAATCAGGTAGGAACCGAATTCAAATTATCTTCGCTCGCAGGGCACTGCATCCTCTCTCTTGTCGAGGGCAAGCCATATTCGGAGCTCACAAGTTGTCTGTTCACATTCATCATATGTGTTTATGGGAAGATGAGCTTGCTTGCACAAATGTGGAACAACTGATTGCTCTGTCTTGAACGGTGGGAAAATTTTGTACCGAAAGAAACCTTGAAGGGAGTAAGACGCGTTCCGACATATAGCTGGAGACCTCTGGAGTATGACTATAACCAATCAAATTAAGGGTTGTCATCGCCCAGACATACCCTTTTATCTTCACCAGCAATTGAGATTAATCCTGGAACTGGAAGTCATCAAAGATTTATATAATTCATTTTCAGATATCAACATAAACCACACTATTAATTTTATCGTAATAAAATGAAGAGCGTAAAAATGAATATCATACTAATAAGTCTAAGATATATACATTATATAGAGAAGATAGTGAGTATATTATTTTCTATTATAAAAGTTATTAGATATAAAACAACTCAACAGAGATTACTTTAATGTCTAACTTTGGCCGAAATAGTAAATTAGCATTAATCAATCAATTTTCGTATACCTAATGCTAACACATTTTACTCAAAATATAATACTTTAATTTATATTACTTATATTTATTAATATTGTTTATTATTATATAAACACCCATATGATATTTAATTCTAAAGATATAAACTTCTGCTCACCTCCTGAACTCAAAACAAATTCAATATCACCCTTCTTCGTAGGGCTCAAGATTGATCCGTAATGAATACTACATGGTGTCAATATAATTTTATAAAGAATGTTTAGATTTTAATATTGTGGGGCTCTCTCTTAGATAGTAATTTTCCTGATGCGATTTATAATTCTGTGGGATGGTGAAAAGACATAAAAGTTAAATTATTGAAATACCATATTTTCATTTCTCCTCACTCGTCTAATACCAGGCATAATGGACGTCACCAGGAATTTTTCTTCTTATTTTCGTTGTCTGGGGTTTTCTTTCTCCAATTACTCCAATATCTATTTTATCATTATTTAATTCCAATTAACTGGGGGTTTATCTCATTAAATTTTCTTTCTAACCAATAATCCGATTAACATGGT
>JABUQX010098965.1:0-28042 GCA_015478945.1 Trachelipus rathkii
TTTTTTATGTTATGTTATTTTTATTTATAAGTAAAATTTTAGTTTAAATAGTTTTTAAAAATATTAAGTTTTCTTATTATATATTCGTTTATTATTACTTTGTTATATTATTATGTTATGTATATGATTTTTTTCTATAGTATTATAGTTAATATTGTTTAATTTTAAGTTTTCTATGTTTTTTATATTTATAGTTTTTATATTTTTTGAGTTATATATATATATATATATATAAGTTTTTTTTTTTTGTTGATAATTATGTATTTTTGTTAGCAGGATTTTTTATAGTTATTTGTAATGGGTTAGGTTATTATTTTATAAGTTTATTATTTAGTATTTTTTATTTGTTTAATGTATAATTGTACTTAAATTTAAGTATTTATTTTATTATTACTTATGTATTATTACTTATTATTTTGAGTTGTTTTTCGTTTTTTTTGACAAGATATATTATTTACTTATTATTATTATATTTATTTTATTCCATAGTATTTTATTATTTTATTATATCTTTAGTATTATTTACTTTTTTCAGGTTTATTTTGTATTTATATTGTGCTAATTATACTTTTGTGTTATTAAACGCAACAGTATATTGATCATAATTTTAATAATTCATTTTATATAGTTAAGTCAAAATGTACTGCTACTTTCATTTTGATAACATTTTCTTCAAGTTTTATATTACATAGTATATAAGTTTTTATATTATTAGATTTTTAACTATTTATAGTTTATTATATTATAATATTAGATGTTTTCTGTTCTGTTACAGTATTAGTGATGTTCTGAATACTTGGTAGTCGTATTAAAAAAATTCGGGTATTAAACATTATTTTTTATTCATATTGGTATTTATATCTCTGTAATAACATAATAATGAATAATAAATAATCATTAATAAATATAATAATAATGAAAATATTACTAATGAAAAATAAATAATTATCATTTTTTTAAAATATTAATGGTAAATAATACTGATAATAAGAGCTAATTTAATGGCATTAAATCCATTTCTTTTTAGCCAAATAGATTATTATTTTAATAATTTATCTATTATATGTTATATTGATTTATGTATTTCCTTAGATTATTTTCATAATAATAAGTTTTAATAACTGTAATCGGTTACGATAAAAACAGACAGCAATAGCAATGAAGTATTATATATATTAGTATTATAATATTCATAATAATGTTAATTAATATTTATTATAATAGCGTATTTTGTATAATCTTTAAGTAAGTGGAGATTTATTTTTAAACCTATTAACATATTTTCTAATAAATATACTAAGTCATTAATTCTGTGATCTATAATTTATTTTCTTAAAAGTTTGTCAGAAAAATTATCATAATCGGTAGTATATAATTTATTATATGTGTTCCTTTTGGAAATAGTAATTACGAAAATAACAGTTTTATGTTTGCGATTTTATATCATTTTAATTTTTTATTAGTATATTTGGCTATTATTATATAATAGTACATATGTGCTTCTATTTAAAACACAGGATATAACTATGTTGCCGTTTTGTGGTTACCAGAATAAGTGATTATCATCATCTATTCAGTTATGTTTGTGACTAAATATTATAATATATAATTATATTTATATATATATATATATATATATATATATAGTTTATATTATATATATATATTTATATATATATATATTTTATATATGATATATATATATATATATTAATATAATATATATATATATAAATATGATATATATTATATATTATATATATATATATATAATATATTACTATAGTATATAATATATAATATATATATAAATATATATATATATATAATAGATATATATATTATTTTATATATAAGAGAGAGAGAGAAGAGAAAAAGTAAGAAAGAGAGAGAGAGTGAAGAGAGAGAGAGAGAGAGAGAGAGAGAGAGAGAGAGAGAGAGAGAGAGAGAGAGAGGGAGAGAGAGGGTCTGAGAGAGTAAGAGAGAGGAGAGAGAGAGAGAGAGAGAGTGAAGAGAGAGAGAGAGTTATTAAGAGGTAGAGAGAGAGAAGAGAGAGAGAGAGAGGAGCACGGTTAGTGAATATAATTTTACTTTTTGTGAGTCGTCTCTCACGATGATAATAATATTATAGTCTGTTATATATTATATAGTATTTTACATTAATAATTGTGTTTATTTGTAAATATATATATATAAAAAATTGTTTTTTGTTTATTATTTTTTATTTATAGTTAAGTTATTTTTATATATGTAAGTATTTTATTTATTATATATATAGTTTTTTTTGGTTTTTTTATATATATTTTGTTTATGATTATTTTTAAAATATTATATATATATAGTTTTGGTTATGTTATTTTTTTAGTTTTGATGTTGTTTTGTTTTTTAGTTATTTTTTTATCTTTTTTATTTTAATTATATAAATACGCAATTTTATATTCATAGATTTTTAGCATATTCATATATTTAATCATGATACACGATTTTGTCTTATTTATTAAGTAAGAGTGATTTAGTATTTATTTTATTATTTAATTTTTTGTTTTTTTGTATATTTTTAATTTTACGTTTTATATTTTATAAAATATATTTGTAATTCAGTTTATATTTTAGTGTGTTAATGTTTGATATTTAGTTTTATAGAATTTATAAAGTTTTTTTTAGTTATTTTTAATATAACAATATTATATTTTTTTATGTTTTAATGTGTTTTTTTCGTTTTTTTTATTTTTATTCAGGGTCGTGCGTATGGTATTTTGGTTTTTTATGTTTGTACTTTTCCAGTTGAAATTTTTTACTACTGGTGTTTATTACTGCGTTCTTTCGCTTGTTCTTTCTTCTGGTTCTTATTTCGTTCTTTCTTTGTCGTTTTTTTTTATTATTTCGTTTTCTTGTGTTCTTTTCTGTTATGTGCTTTTTTTGTTTTTTTTGTTTTTGTTTTATTCTTTGGTCTTTTTGTTTATCGTGTTTTTGTTTTTTGGTTATCGTTATGTTTTGTTTTATTTTGTTGTTTTTTAAGTCTAATAGAAATCGTCCAACCTTTCAACATCTCTCTCTTTCTATCTCTCCTTCTCTCTCTCTCCCTCTCTCTCTCTCTCTCTCATCTTCTCTCTCTCTCTTCTCTATATCATATATATACTATATATATATATAATATATATATAATATATATATAAATATATCAGATATATATATATAATATATATATATATATATATATATATATATATATATATATATATATATATATATATAAATATATATATATATATATATATATATATATATATATATATATATATATATATTATATATATAAGTATATATATCTAATTATATATAATATATATATATATATATATATATATATATATATATATATATATATATATATATTATAATAATTATATATATACTATATATTATATATGTATTATTATATATATATTAATATATATATATATATATATAATATATATATATAATAATATATATTATATTATATATTATATATAATATATATATAATATACGTTTAATTATTTTCTATAAATAGCGCTTCTATTTATACTTAAAGAAGATGGCAACATCAAAAAGTAACTACAAAAGCTGCCAAATGCAACAATATACACAATTTTATTGAACAAATTCAAGTATTATATGCCCTATTCGATTTGGGCACGAATAGTCCCATTTTTTAATGGATTGAAATATAGCATTATTCTTAATAGCGACGATTTCTTACACTTTTAGTTTCAATTTGCATAATATTTTATACTTTTATTATGCAATAATTTTTATTCATTTTGAGTAATTTTTTGCAAAAAAAAAAATAAAAATTTTATCGTAGCCATTAAGATATTTGTAAAGGATTGATCGGTTCTCTAGAAGTTATATCGTGCTAAGCACGAGTAGCTCGAGTATAGGAGTCGCCTCTGATATATATATATAAATATAATATATATATATATATATAATTATATATATATATATATATATATATTATATATATATATATATTATATATATATAATATATATATATATATATAGTACTCAGGGGCGTATACATAGGGTAGGCCAGGGTAGGTAGCTCCTACCCCAATATTTTTAAAGTCTTTTTAATAAAATAATTTAAATGGTAAAGTAAATAAATTATTAGAATTTTATATGAAAAGTGTAAAAAAAGAAACTGATTTATAAAATAAATTTAAAGAAAATCACTATCTTTTAGTAATAACAATTATAATAATTAATTCATTTGGAAATTTTCCTTCCAACTCTGTTCCTAAGAGTAAATTGGAAGCGGTGGGCGTACGGGTAGTAGATCTTCCATAATTTCATATAAAATATATAGGAAAAAGCCAAGCGTCATACCCTTGCTGTTGAGGGCGAAAAATAGGCAAAATTTCAACGAGTACGAAAAACTTTCGCTCACCACCACAGTGAAATTCGTAACGAATATTTTGAAAAAAAGATTTTGAATCTCTCTCTCGTCCGGTCTCTCTCTCTCTCTCTCTCTCTCTCTCTCCATCTGCTCTCTCCATCTCTCTACTCTCTCTCTCCTCTCTCTCTCTCTCTCTCTCTCTCTCTATCTATCTATCTTATCTATCTATCTATCTTATCTATTTATTTATCTATATATGTAACTATCTATCTATCTATCTATCAATGTACGTTATTTTCACTTTTATGGTGGCAAAGTGAAAATAAATGTTTACCAAATATTTTTGCTGTGTTAGTTTTGGAATAGAGGCAGTGAAGGGTGTTGTGCTTTATTGAATTTTAATTATATGTACCATTATTTTTATTAAGTGTTGTTTTCCTTTATTAATAATAAAATAATTATTTAAAAATTCTGGTAGGCCTATGTCAGAATTTGAGTCAATCTTATGCATATAATACAAACAATAATAAAAATGGCTTTATTCAAAAGGACGTGAAAATTTAAATTTTCCTTTCAATATTCTTGGCACTAAAGCAGTTTAAAGAGTTTTCGTTATAATTATATATATATATATATATATATATTATATATATATATATATAGTTATATATAATAATATATATATATATAGTATATATATATATATATATATTATAATATAAACTTTGCCTACCCAAGTGTAATCTTCAAGGTACGCAACTGATATATATATATTAATACTTATATATAATATATATATATATATATATATATATAATATATATATATATATATATATATTATATTATATATATATATATATGAAATTTACATATACATATATTACATTTACATATATGGTGTTGTCGGTAGGCCTCTGATTGGAATCAAAAGTATGTTTATCGATAGTGAAGATTGAGTAATAATAAATGGATCGAAAGGGAATGGTTTAATATTAATAATGGAGTGATACGGGGATGTGTTATGCCTCCATGGTTATTTAAATTATATAGGGATGAAGTGATGAAAGAATTAATGGAAGGGGTGGGTGTTAGAAGATGGAGAATGGAAGAGAGTGGAGGGTGCCATGCTTATTGCACGCTGATGAATTGTTTTGGTGTGGAGAATCTGAAGAAAGTTTGAGAGGACTGGAAGAACGGGAGTTTGAAAAATGTAGATAAGAGTAAGGTGGGGATGATGGATGAGGAGAGTCCGCAGTGTGAAATCATGTTGGATGATGACCAATTAGAACAGGTATCTGAGTTCAAATATTTAGGCTATATATTGGATGAAAAGGGAAGGGATAATGCAGAGTGTAGCAGGAAAGTTGTGAATGGTAGGAAGGTGGATGGTTCAATTAAATTCTTGGTTTAATGCAAAGAGACTAAGTCTTGAGTGCGTTAGGGTTCTGCATGAGGGTATGTTGTTACCGGTGTTAATGTATATTAGGGAAACTATGTTGTGGATTAAGATGTATATATCTAAGGTGCAGTCTGTTCAAATGAATAATCTTAGGGGGTGTTAGGTGTGAGAAGAACTGATAAAATGAAGAATGAGTCTTAGGAAGTTGTATGTCTCGTGTGAAGAAATGCGTGAATGAGAGAATAAATTAAAACAAAAATGTATTAAGAGGATGACTTGGTCATTTGGAAAGGATGGATGATATTCGGTTGGTTAAGCGGATGTATATATAGTGGTGAGTGTTCTGGGGATCGACCTGCTGGGAGACCGAAGAAAAAGTGAACTGAGTCAGTGGAAGAGCGTCCGAAGGAAAGGAATGTAAGTTTGGCATAGGGGTAAAGAAAGGTATATAATAGGAGTGAATGGAAGGGGTTTTGTGAGGGGACATCGTTGTGGGACTGGCCCCAGGGGATGAACTCTTACACTGACGAGACACCACAGTGGGGATCTGTCGAGGGGTTTTGAAACCATAGGGTAGTTTTTGACTGTGACTGGCCGGCACTTAAGGGTATGAAGGGACGGTATGAGGAGACTTTCCTTTTGACATACGTCATGTTTTTCTACTTAACTATCTCTTCCGTTGTATGTTGCGCACCTCACCCCCATTCTATGGAAAAGGAGAAAGATAAAGAAGAAGAAATAATATATATATATATTATATATATATATATATTTATTTATATTATTATATATATATTTATATAATTATATAATTATATATTATATATATATATATATATATATATATAATATATATATATATTACTATATATATTATATTATATATATATATATATATATATATATATATATATATTCAGACGATCCAACTGCCAATTTACCCTCTGGTAAAGCTGAACTCTTTGTTTAAACCTTCTTCTGTAATTCCACCTAAGATGATTCCAGTGGTATTCTCTCCTCTTCACCCCTTCAACTCAATTGTGCCTAAAATTAGAATTTCTTTTAAAGATGTTATTTCTGCTATATCGTAGTTTAATACTATAAAGACATACTGTCCTGAAGGTATTCATTCCTTCTGCGGTTCTCAAAACTTGTGCAACCGAATTTCCACCCAGACTTGATAAATTATTTCGTCTGCCTTTCTACTTTGACATTCTCTTTCTGCAGGATATCTGCGTTCATCCAGCTTGTGCCGAAAAAAGGGGAATCTTTCTCAATCTTACTATCATCCTATCAATCTAAACTTTGATCTCTCTAAAAATTTTAAATCTATTCTTAAAAAAAAGATTTGGAAACAATCTCGATTTTTCCAATCTTATCTGAGATCATCGCCAGCATGGCTTTCATAAGTAATCTCTTTTCCTCCTCTCTCTGACACTTTGTTCTCTTCTCTCCTGTAATTTGGTGAATCTTTTACTCTAACGATAGAAATATCGAAAGTCTTCGATAGAGTTTGACAGAGATAGAGCATAGAGATAGAGCATAGAGATAGAGCATAGAACATAGAGATAGAGCATAGAGATAGAGATAGAGCTTTGATTTTTAAACTTTCCTTTTTTGGTATCTAACTTTCTCTCTGTGACCTTGACCTTCTCTGTTATTTTCTTCCTGGTCCTTCTATAGTAGCTGTTGTAGAAGGTCACCGATTATCCTTTAAAACTATTAATAGTACTGTTCCTTATGGTTCTTCTATCCCAACTCTTTTTCTACTCTTCCTTAATGATCATCTCTCTGTTATTTCATCATCTATTCACTCCTATGAAGATGACACCACCCAACAATAATTAAATCATGCAAGGAGGGTGGCATCGGAGAGATTAACCTCGATCTTTCTCGATTTTCTAATTGGAAGAGATAAAATATGGTTGTTTTCAATGACTTGAAAACTCACTTCCTTTATTTTTCTTCAACTTACTACTCAGGTTGGGTGATCTGAGGCTCCTTCAAAATTTATTGCTTTATCGTTATAGGGGTGTTGTTCACTCCTTTATTGAGAGCGACTTACATATTTGAGGTGGTTCCACTCACGGCTTGCCTTGAGAATGTAGAGTCTAGGGACATTATTTCTTTAAAGTGTACGAAGCATTTTGAAAAGTGTTGTTTTTTTTTTTCGTTCGGTATTCGTCTTATCAACTCTCACTTGCTCTCACTCACTCTCTCTCCACTCTCTTTTCGCCCGTCGAACTGTTGCATCATTCTCCTTATATTGTAGATTTTACAATGCATACACAAATATGTAGTCTTTTGCACACAAACTATGTAGCAATTTGAGACGCTGATGTGTATTCATGTTGAGAGAAACACAAATAAGCAATCATGAGATAATATCGAACTACGTGAGCTGCACACATATGTAGTCATGCGACAAATACAAACACAAATGTTCAACCAAGTGAAACACAAAACCTTGAAGTCATGTGACATACACACACATGAAGCCGTGTAAAATCCCACGCAACAATATGTAGTCATGCAAGATGCAAATGTAATCATGCGCAACACTCGCAAAAAATGTTGCAATGTGAAACGCTAACATATGCAGTCATGTGGGAGATATATGTATTCACGAGAAAAAATAAAATATGTTGTCATTTGAAAAATTGCCTGCATTTATTTAGCACTATTTGATTCACACACCACATTCGTACGCATGTGTATGAAGTTGCTTGTAGCTATCGAGTTTTTTGAGGAAAAAAAAATAAAATACACCCAAACAAATGTAAAAATTTTTATATTCGATTTCTATAACAATTGTTCTACGCTGATTTTCTACGAATGTTATTGTTTGTCTTGGTGCTGATCGTGAGTGTTCGGAGAAAAAAAATTAAAATATCAAAAAAAAATCAAAATATTTTTCCATTTTCGAAAAATTTTCATACGCTGATTCCAACGATGTTATTGTTTTTTTTAATAATTAACCTTACTTTTTAGAAAATATAAAATAGCCTCCAATCAAACCAAAAACGAACATTTTTTTGCCTATGTTTCATGAACAAATTACTTACGCTGATTCCACGCATGTTATTAGTTTTCTTGTAGTTATCGTAGTTTCCGAGAAAAAAAATAAAATATCCGAAAAAAAATTGAAGAATACTTGGTTCTGCTTAAAAGTGATTTACGTTGATTCCAGCGGAATGATTATTATTTTCTATGTACCTTCGTAGTTTTTGAGAAAAAAGATAAATATTTTCATAAATCAATAAAAAGGTTTTAGAATCAGAGGGTATATTTTCTTACGCTGATTCCACGAGATGTTTATTAGTTTTCTTGTAGCTATCGAAGTTTCCGAGAAAAAAAAATAAATAACCACCATAAAATCAAAAAAAAGATTATTTTTGGGCCATTTTTTAAGAACAATTATCTTTACGTCTGATTCCACGAATATGTCTATTTGGTTTCTTGTAGGCTATCAGTAGTGATGTTGAGGAAAAAGAAGAGTAAGAATTAGCCGCTCCCAAAAAATAAAAAAATTTTTTTTTTGCCATTTTTAGAACAATTTTCTTACGCTGATTCCACGAATGTTGAGTTAATGTTTTCTTAAGTGAGCTGAGGAGTGCCTCGAGATGAACAAATAGAGGCCAAAGAGATTTCAAATGTTGTTTTTTTTCGAGTTTTAGCAAGAGTGTTTTACGCTGGATGTCCGACAGATTGTGTATTAGCTTTCCTTGTAGGGCTATTCGCAGTGTTTCGAGAGTATCGTATCGTTAAAGCACCCACTAGATCGGTCAATGAGGTGGACACCCATGTCGGGACTTAATGATAAGTCGAGAGGTCTAGAGGTGCAAAAATTGCGAAGAAAAAAAAGATTGAACAGAAAATTATCGGGAGAAATATTTTCTTTGTGATTTTAGAGGATTGTTCACGACTTAGACGCTGATTTGACTTATATCAGTTCCGTTGAACGACGTGCACTCGTAGCGAGGTGAAGAGACGATATATAACATCTAAAGACAACAGCGGCATGACAGCGTTCAGGGGGGCCGCGGTGTTGCGATCCCTGTAAACACACACACCACACCAGTGACGTTTCGAAACAGGAATCGACAACAAACAGAACAATCTTAGATCTTGATCGCTAGGCAAACTTGTAGAGGGTATAAAAACATATAGTGACGGGTGCAAACGGGAAACTGATAAACAGTCAAAGGGTCTAGAGTGTGAACAGCTAAAAAATCAAGAGAGAAATGAATAGTCCTCGAAAAGATGTTAAGTCAGAGATTATGTTTTCGGATTGCACTTAGACACTTCGACCTTATATTGTTTCAAGCAACAAACGTAACGATACGGTCAGACGAACAAACGAAACGACAAAAATACTATAATTCTTCATCGGAACTGGAACATCAGAGCTCACGGCTCGATCCCACGCTCGACCGCCACGCCGACCCACGCTCGGGACCCACGCTGACCCACGCGTCAACCACGCTCAACCCACATCAACCAGGCGCAATCAACCCACGCTCAAACTCACGCTCAAGCCCACGCCGTCGACCACGCTCAACCCACGCTCAAACGCCCACGCTCAACACCAACGCTCACCCACGCTCACCCAGCGCTCGGAGCCCGCTCAACCCACGTCGACCTTATCGCTTGAACCATGCTATCCTCGCTCAATGCTCACGACCTGTGGTGTATGTCTTCGCTCTAATACTAAACAGTCATCACGCTCGCACCACGTGTCCAAACCATATAGTGACGTTGCAACGGGAACTGATATAAGTCGATGGTTAAGTGCAAAAAATTTTAAAACTACGATAGCTACAAGAAAACTAATAACATGTCGTGGAATCAGCGTAAGATATTGTTCTAAAAATGGAAAAAAAATTTATTTTGAATTTTTTTTATTACTTTTTTTTTTTCTCGAAAACTACGATAGTCTACCAAAAAAATAATAACCGTTTTTGGAAGGCAGCGTACAGAAATGTTTTTAAAAATGGAAAACCATGATAGTTTCCTTGTAGTGCTATGGGTAGTTGTTTCGAGAATAATAAAATAAAAATACCCAAAAAAATCCAAAAACCAAAATTCATAGTTCTAGAACAACTATCTTCCGGGGCTGAGTCACGAGTGGTTATTGAGTTTTCTTGTAGCTTGATCGTGAGTTTTGAGAAAAAAATAAAATAGCCCAAAAATCAAAAATTTTTTTGCTACTTTTTAGAACAGATATCGCATTACGCTGATTTCCACGCATATAATCATTAGGTATCTTGTAGCCATTCTGTGTTGTGAGAAAAAAAAATAAATATTCGAAAACAAAAGTCAAAATTTCTTTTTGTCATTTTGGAGACAATTTCTCTACGGCTGATTCCACGAATTTATTAGTTTTCTTGTAGCTATCGAGTTTTTGAGAAAAAAAATAAATATCACGTAAGATTTAGAAAAAAATTTTTCTGCATTTTAAGTATTTTTGTGTTTGATTCTCACGGTGTGTTATTGGTTTTTTTCTTGTACTATCGTAGTTTTTTTAGTAGAAAAAAAATAAATAGCCCCAAAAAATCAAAAAAAATTTTTTGCCATTTTTAGAATAATTTTCTTTACGCTGATTCCACGAATGTATTAGTTTTCTTGTAGCTATCGTATTTTTGCGAAGAAAAAAAAAAATGACCCCAAAATCCAAAAAAATTTTTTTGCCATTTTAGAACAATGTTCTTACGCTGATTCCACGCATGTTATAGTTTTCTTGTAGCTATCGTAGTTTTCGACGAAAAAAAAATAAAATAGCCCCAAAAATCAAAAAAATTATTTGCCATTTTTAGAACAATTTTCGTTTAATTACCGAATATTATTTTTTTTCTTGTTAAGCTATCGTAGTTTTGGAAAAAATTTAAAATAAAACCTAAAAAAAATCAGAAGAAATAATTTTTGCCATTTTTAGAACAATTTTGTTCTGACGCTGATTCCACGAATGTTATTAGTTTTCTGTAGCTATCCCGTAGTTTTTATCGTAGTTATTTATTTAATTTTTTTTGTTTAAAAAAAATCAATTTAGTTTCAGTTAGCTCACAAAATTAAAGTTAACATAGAAAAACTGAATTTTAAGGGTGACTCAATTAAAAAAAAATTAAATAGAATGCGCGAATGAAATAACGGCAAGCCTAAATGTGTTAAATATTATATATAGATATATTATATAGGTATTATATTATGAATATAATATATAGTAATGTATGTATTATATATATATATAGAGAGGGTATACGAGGGGAGTATAATATTATATATATATAATATATAGTATAGTGATTTATGATATTTATATAGATATTGTTAGTAGATTAGGTGACCGTTAGGACATGTGAACTATCTCTTAGACCGTTTGGTATCGAGAGTTTTCGCCGCTGAAACGATCAACTAGTATGAGTCGAGTGAAGCGAGTTAGTACACTAAAAATGGCATTTGAAGCGGCGAGAGCGGCGGCGCGTGTTGTGCGATTCCCGTAGGCGACACTATTTATATTTAGTGCAACCAACAGAACGAGGACAGAAGCCGGCAGTAACGATATACAGTCGAAGGTCTAACGTGCAAAAACTCGAAAACATCGATAGCTATCAAGAAAAACTAATTAACATTCGTGAATCAGCGTAAGATAATTTTTTTCTGAAAAAGGAAAAAAAAATTTTTTTTGATTTTTTCGGTTATTTAGTAATTCCCTTTTTTCTGGAAAACTAAGCTATAGCTACAAAAAATAATACCCTTTTTGGAATCAGCGTAGGAAACTTGTTTGAAAGAAACTGGAAAAACATAGTTTTTCCTTGGTACTATCGTGTTTCGAGAATACGTAAAATAATGTAACCCAAAAAAAATTCCAAATAAACTAAATGTTCATATTGTTCAGGAACAACTAAATGGCGTTAGCGTCGATTCCACAAGTATTCGATTTTTCTTGGTAGGTATTCGGTATTTTCGGCAGAAAAAAAAATATAAATATAGCCCGAAAAAGAGTCAAAAGACAAAATTTTGGCCATTTTTAACGAACAATTTCTTACGCTGATTTTCCCTTGCCCCGAATGTATAGTTTCTTAGGGCTATCGGTATTTCGAGAAAATAATAATATATTATCCCAAAAAAATAAAAAATTTTTTTTACATTTTTAGACATTTCTTACCGGCTATCCACGAATAGGTAATGTAGTTGTTCTCTGTGCTATCGTATTTTGTGAGAAAAAATATAATAAAAAGAGAGAAGGCAAAAAATCAGAAAAAAATTTTTGCCATTTTAGAAATTTTCTTTACGGCGAGGCACAGAGAGAGGTTTCTTGTAGTACGTAGTTTCAGAGAAAAAAAATAAAATATCCCAAAAAAAATCAAATTTTTTTTTTTTTCCATTTTTAGATACACGCCAATTTTTCTAAATCCACGAATGTTATTAGTTTCTTGTAGCTATCGTACTTTTGTGAGAAAAAAGAAATAAAATAGCCCCCAAAAAAAATACAAAAAAAAAATTTTGCCCAATTTCAGAACAATTTTCTTACGCTGAGTCCACGAATGTTATTAGTTCTTGTAGCTATCGTTGTTTTCGAGAAAAAAAATAAAATATCCCAAAAAAATTCAAAAAATTTTTTCCATTTTGTTGAACAATTTCCTTAACGTTGATTCGCACGACATTTATTCAGTTGTTCTCTCTGCTGACCTATCGTCGTTCTCTTGAGAAAACAAAATAAACATACGCCCCAAAAAATCAAAAAAATTTCTTTGCCATTTTCTAGCAACAGCTTTTCTTACCGTCTGACTTCCACGATGCTTATCTAGTTTTCCTGTAGCTAACTCGTCTTCATCGAGAAAAAAATAAAATAGCCCAAAACATCAAAACAATTTTTTTTGCCCATCTCTTAGAATCCAATTATCTTCACGCGCCTGATTCCACGCAATGTATCTGTTTTCGTTGTAGCTATCGTACGTTTTTGAGAAAAAAATCAAAATTTGCAACCAACAACATCAAAAAAAACTTTTGCCCATCTTTTAGAACAATTTTTCTACCTGATCCACACTGTATTCAGTTTCTTGTAGCTATCGTCGTTTTCGAGAAAAAAATACAAATATCCCAAAAAATTTCAAAAATTTTTTTTTCTTCATTTTAAACAATTTTCTTACGCTGCATTCCCACGAAGTCTTAGTCTTTTCTGTAGCTACTCCCACGTTTCGAGATACCTAGTCGTTAAACAACTATGGACGTCATATAGTGACGCCCGATTCGGGACTAATATAAGTCGAAAGGTCTTAAGTCAAATTTCCGAAAAAAGAAATTGTAAGCAGAAAATTACCGGGGATAATATATTGTGATCTTTGTGATTTTTAGAGATTTGCACACTTAGCACTTTGACTATATCAGGTCCCGTTGAAATGACGTCACTATATTCGATGTTGAACAGGCGGAAGAAGTTGATACACTAAAAAGTGGCATGTTAAAGCGTTCAGCCGCTTACTTTGCGAGTTCCGCGGTAAGGGCACACTTAATACGTTAGTGACGTTTCGAAACGAATCGGAAAAACGATTCTAACTTGTCGCGCAACTTAACCTTTTAAGGTATAAACCTAATCACTTCAACCCCATATAGGGACTCGCAACCGGAACTGATATAAGTCAAACGTCTTAAGTGTGAAAATATCTAAAAAATCACAGAGAAAATAATTCCCCAATTTTTAAAGTCGAAATTATTTTTCGGAATTTGCACTTAAGACCTTCGACATATATTAGTTCAACAAACAAATGAACGAACGGTCAGACGAACAAACGAACACAAAACATACTATATAAGTCGAAGGTCTAAGTGCAAAAAACTCGAAAACTACGATAGCCACAAGAAAACTAATAACATTCGTGGAATCAGCGTAAAATATTTGTTCTAAAAATGGAAAAAAAAATTTTTTGATTTTTTTGGTTGTTTATTTTTTTTTCTCGAAAACTACGATAGCTAAAAAAAAAATAATAAACTTTGGAATCAGCGTAAGAATTTTGTTTTAAAAATGGAGAAACAATAGTTTCCCTGTAGCTATCGTAGTTTTCAGAGAAAAATAAATAAATAAACCAAGACTTTATTTTATGTGGGGCAGTAGTTATCCGAACAATTTTCTTATCGCGATTCCACAATTTATTAGTTTCTTGTAGCTATCGTAGTTTAAGAAGAAAAATAAGAATAATACCCAAAAATCAAAAAATAATTTTGGCCATTTTTAGAATCGAATTTTCTTACGCTGATTGTCCTACAGATGTTATTTAGTTTTCTTGTACCTATATTGGTGGTTTTTCGAGAAAAAAAATAAAATATCCCAGAAAAAATAAAAAAAATTTTTTTTTAACATTTTGACGAACAATTTCTTACACGCTGTAGGGAACGGTCGCGATAGTTTCTTTTTAGCTATCGGTAGTTTTTGAGAAAAAAAATAAAGAACCTCAAAACATCAAAAAAATTTTTTTGACCATTTTTTAGAACAATTTTCTTACGCTGATCCACGAATGTATTAGTTTTCTTGTAGCTTATCGTAGTTTCAGAGAAAAAAAATAAATATCAAAAAAAAAATCAAAATTTTTTTTCCATTTTTTAGAACAATTTTTCATATCGCTGAATCTTCTTTTTCTTTATTAGTTTTTCTTGTAGCTATCGTACTTTTTGAGAAAAAAATAAATAGCCCCAAAAAATCAAAGAAATTTTTTTTCCATTTTCAGAACAATTTTCCTACGCTTTTCGGGAATGTTATTAGTTCCTTGTAATCATCATAGTTTTCGAGAAAAAAAATATAATTATCCAAAAAAAAGATTCAAAATTTTTTTTTCCATTCTTAGAACACAATTTTCTACGTTGATTCCACGAATGTTATAGTTTTCCTTGTCACCTATCGGGGTAGTTTTTTTGCACGTAAAAAAAATAAAATAGCGACCAAAAAATCAAAAACAAAAATTTTGCATTTTTACAACAATATTCTTACGCTGATTCCACGAATTTTATGAGTTTTCTTGTAGCTATCGTATTTGTCACCGAGAAACAGAAAATGAAATTAGAGCCTAAGAGAGAATCAAAAATAATTTTTTGCCATTTTTAGAACAATTATCTTACGGTGATTCACGAATGTTATTTGTTTTCTTGTAGCTATCGTAGTTTTTGAGAAAAAAAATAAATATTCCAAAAAATTGCAACATTTTTTTTTTTGTCTTTTGGAACAATTTTCTTACGCTGATTCCACGAATGTATTAGTTTTTTCTTGAAGCTATCGTAGTTTTCGAAAAAAAATAAAAACCCCAAGAAAGATCAAGAAAATTTTTTTTGCATTGTAGAACATTTTCTACGTTGTGATTCCACAATGTGTATTAGTGTTTCCTTGTAGCTATCGTAGGTTTTGAGGAAAAAAGTAAAGAGCTCAAAAATCAAAAAAATTGTTTTTGCCATTTTCGAGAACCATTTTTCTTGTACGCTGATGTCCAGCCGCCATGTCTATACGCTTTTTCTTGTAGCTACGTAGTTGTCGAGAATAAAAAATAAAAGAGGGACAGAATAGATCAAAAATAATTTTTTTTCCATTTTTAGAACAATGTATCTGAGGCGCTACTTCCAGCTCATAATTATTTCTTGTAGCTACGCTAGGTTTCGAGATGACTATCGTTCAAACCCCATGACGGCATATATGAACGCTCTCGGGATTAATGAGGTAAGTCGAAGGGTGTAAGTGCAGAATTCCGGAAAAAAAAATTGAAGCAGAAATTATCGGGGAAATATTTTCTTTGTGATTTTGTTAGAGTTTTACACTTAGACCTTCGCCTTATATTAGTTTCCCGAACAGGCGTCACTATAGCTGACGTCATGAAACGTGGTTAACGATAGGTCTGAGCTTTAAAGAAAAGGGTATTGTGTAAAGCGATTGGGCCGTTTGCGATTCCGAAGGCGACACTATACTATAGTGACGTTTCGAAGGGAACCGACAAACGATCTAACTTACTTGATCGCGCAACATCTTTTAAGGTAGAAACATCACTGTCATACCCATATAGTGATACGTATCAGACGGGAATTGATATAAGGCCAAGAATAGGTGGCTACGTTAAACTGCAAGATGAATGTTCCATTCCAAAAAAATTTTAGGTCGAAATTTAGTTTTTCGGAATTGTGCAACTTAGACCTTCGCGCTTTGTGCATATTTAGTTCAACAAACAGACGAGACGAACGGTCAGGAACGAACAAACGAACTAAATAACATACTTATAGTAAGTCATAGGGTATAAGTGAAAAAACGAAAACTACGATAGCTAACAAGAAGAGTAATAACGATTCGCAGTAGAGAGAGAGATATTTGTGTACTCAAATGGAGAGAAGAGAGAGTTTTTTTTTTTGGTTATATATTTTTTTAAACTCGAAATCTACGATAGCTACAAAAAAAATAATAACTCTTTTGGATATCAAAAGCGTAAGCAAATGTGGGAGAAAGAATGGAAAAAATAGTGCGCTCCAGTAGTAGTAGTAGTTTCAGAAAAAAAAATAAAATAGCCCAAAAAAATCCCAAAAATTTTTTGGCCATTTTCAGACATTAGTCTTACGCAGATTGCCACGAATGTTGATATTTCTTGTAGCATCGTAGTTTTCGAGAACAAAAATAAAATATTCAAAAAAAAATAAAATTTTTTTTTTTCATTTTTTTTAGAAACAATTTTGTTACGCTGATTTCCAACGAATTATTAGTTTTCTTGTAGGCTATCGTAGTGTTGTTAGAAGAAAAAGATATAAAAATAGCCCCAGAAAATAAAAAATACTTTTTGCTTTTTAAAAACACTTATCATGAATGTTGAATTCCACGAAGTTATTGAGTTTTCTTGGTAGCTATCGTAGTTTTAAAGAAAAAAAATAAAATAAGCAACAAAAACCAAAAAAAATTTTGCCATTTTCAGAAAAATTTTCTTACGCTGAATTCCACGATGTTAGTTAAGTTACATATGACTTTCATGGTGTATTTTCGAGAAAAAAAATAAAATACCCCCAAAAAATCAAAAGTAAAATTTTTTGCCATTGTCCGACAGAGATCTTTACGCTGATTCCACCGAATGTATTAGTTTATCTTGTACCTATCGTAGTTTTGAGAAAAAAAATAAAATACGCCCAAAAACCACAAAAAAATTTTTTTGACCATTTTCGAACGAATTTTTCTTACGCTGATTTCGCACGAGATTGTTTGTGAGTTTTCTTTGTAGCGTATCGTAGTTTTCGAGCAGAAAGAAAGTAAAAAGGCCAAAAAAAATCAAAAATTTTTTTTCCATTTTTTTGAACAATTTTGTTTCACCGTTTAGCTTGAATTAAAATGTTATTAGTTTTTTCTTGTACCTATCGTAGTTTTGAGAATAAAAATAATAATAGGCCACCAAAATAATCGAAAATTTTTTTTTTGCCATGTTCTAGAAGATATTTTCCTTGACGCTTGAATCCCAATGTTATGACGCATACGTCGCCTTGTAGCTATCGGTAGTTCCTTTTCGAATACCTATCGTTAAACACTCCACGCTAATGACGCATGATAGTGAGCGCATTGTCGGGTACTAATATAAGCCGAGAGCGTCTAGAGTACGCCAAGAGTTCGAAAAAAAATAGAGTGAAACAGAAAATTAATCGGGGGAATATTTTCTTTGTGATTTTTTAAGGATTTTACCACTTAGACTTTGCATCACAATAGTTCCCGTTGATAACGTCACTATTCGAGTTGACAGCGAGTTTATAGCACTAAAAGGGCATTTGAAAGCGGTCAGGGAAGACGTGCCGCTTTGCGATTTCCGTAATGGCGACAAGACGTATATGATTTATGTTCAACAAACAGACGAACGAACGTCAGGATGAGTATATGAGATACAGAGGCTAAGGTGCACAAAATAACTGGAAACTATTTGATATGTCCACAAGGACAAACTAATAACATTCGTGAGAGTCAGCGTAAGAATTGTCTGATAAGGAGAAAAGAAAAATTTGTTCGGACTATATATCTCTGGATCTCTCTTATTTTTTTTCTCGAGAACTAGATGGCTACAAAAAAAATAATAACCTGTTTTGGAATCACCTGTAGAAATTTGTGTTAGAAAGAATGGAAGAAACAATAGTTTCCCCTGTACTATCGTGTTGTCGATGGAAAGATAAAATGAGAGGTGAACTGAATCCAAAAGAAATCCATAAAACAAGTCGAGTTTGCACCAAGTTTTAATCTCACACTGACTTCACGAATGTTATTGAGTTTTCTTGTAAGCTATGTAGTTTTCGACCCAGAATAAAAATAAAACTAACGCCTCAAAGTAAATCAAAAAAGAATTTGTTTGCCATTTTTAGAACATATTTTCCTATCGTCTGATTTCCACGAATGTTATTAGCTTTCTTGTAGCTATCGTAGTGTTTTCGAGAAAAAAATAAAATATCCAAAAGAAAATTAAAAATTTTTTTTTTACCATTTTTAGAACAATTTTCTTACGCTGATTCCACGGAGAATGTTATTAGTTTTCTGTAGCTATCGTAGTTTTTTAAGAATAAGTGAAAATCGAAATGAGCCGGTGGCGGCCGAAAAAATCAAAAAAATGTTTTGGCCATTTTTAGAACAAGTTTGTTACGGCGTTTCACGAATGTTTTAGTTTTTCTTGTAGCTATCGGGAGGTTTGCGAGAAAAAAATAAAATAGCCAAAAGATAAAAAAATTTTCATTTCATTTTTAGAACAGATTTAAAATTCTTAAAATTAATTTCACGAGGAGGAGGGAGGCGTTTAAGCTATCGTAGTTTTTATCGTAGTTATTTTTTCTGAGATTTTTTGTTTAAAAAAAATCGCGTTGTAGTTTTGTTACCTCTAAAAATTAATTAAGCAATGGGTAATAATCAGGTAAAATTGAAAAGGGGTGGACTAAATAGAAAAAAGAATATTAAATAAATGATCGAGATGAAAAAATGTAAGATGTAAAGTGTAAAATATATATATATATAAGATACATATAATATATATATATATATATATATATAGTATAGTATATATAGATGTAGTATATATTAGGTAGGATATAGTAGGTATATATATAATATAGTAATATAATATTATATCTATAGTATAATATATATATATATAAGATTATTTATATCATATAGGAGATCTTCACAGCTTGAGCGCCCTTTGACAATTGAGCCCGTTGAAACGGTCCAGCTATATCGAGTTGAAGCGATGTTTAATACACTAAAAAGTGGCATTTGAAAGCGCGTCAGGCTTTTAGCTGGAATTCCCCGTAACGCGGCGATCACTATAGTGATTAGTCAACAAACAAAGCAAGCGAACGTCAGAGCTATTAGAGTCGAAGGTCTAAGTGCAAGAGAAACTCGAAAACTACGATAGCTAAGAAAACTAATAACATTCGTGGAATCAGCGTAAGGAAAATTTTTTTCTAAAAAGGGAAAAAAAAATTTTTTTGATGTTTTTGGTTTATCTTATTTTTTTTTGCTCGAAAACTACGATAGCTACAAAAAAATAATAACCTTTTTGTAATCAGCGTAAGAAATTTGTTTTAAAAAGGGAAAAACAATAGTTTCCTTGTACCCTATCGTAGTTTTCGAGAAGATAAAGGAGTTAATATAACGCAAAAATCCAAACACAAATTTCATCATTTTCGAGGAACAACTATCTTACGCGAGATTCAAGCGAATGTATTAGTTTTCTTGTACCGCATCGTAAGTTTTCGAGAACAAAACATGCAAATAACCCAAGAAAGAATAAAAAAATTTTTGCTCCATTTTTTAGAACCAATTTTCTTACGGCTGATTCCACGAATCGTTATTAGTTTCGTTGGAGCTATTCGTAAAGTTTTCGAGAAAAAAATAATAAAATATCCCAAAAAAATTAAAAAAAAATTTTTTTACATTTTTTTAGAACAATTTTCTTACGCTGATTCCACGAATGTTAGTAGTTTTCTTGTAGCTTCGTAGTTTTGAGAAAAAGAGATAGAAAAAACCCCCAAAAATCAAAAAAAAATTTTTGCCATTTTAGAACCATTTTCTTACGCTGATTCCATTATCTTTATTAGTTTTTTTATAGCCTATCGCGTTTTCGAGAAAGAAAGAAAAATAAAAATATCCCATAAAAAAAATCAAATAATTATTTTTTCCATCTTTTAGAACAATTTCATACGCTGATTCCAACTATGTAATTAGTTTTCTGTAGCTATCGGTACTTTTTTGAGAAAAAAAATAAAAATAGCCCCAAAACAAACCAAAAAAATTTTTTGGCCATTGTCGCCGAAAGATGGTCGCTTACGGCTGATTCCAAGAATGGTAGCAATATTCTGCAGTGAGCGTAGAAATATGAGAAAAGAAATTTAAACATATTAAACTTTTTCAAAACATTTTTTCAATTTTTTGGAACATTTTTTTGCTATTCCACGAATGTTATTAGTTTCTTGTACTATCGTAGTTTTTGAGAAAAAAAAATAAAATAGCCCCAAAAAATCAAAAAAATGTTTTTTTTCAATTTTTCTGAACAATTTTCTTACGCTGATTTCACGAATTTTATTAGTTTTCTATCGTCGTTTTCGAGAAAAAAAATAAAAATACCCCAAAAATCAAAAAAAATATTTTGCCATTTTTAGACAATTATCGTACGCTGATTCCACGAATGTGCATTCAGTTTCTTTGTAGCTATCGTAGTTTTTTGAGAAAAAATAAAATATCCCCAAAAAATAAAAAAATTTTTTTGCATTTTTAGTAACAATTTCTTAAGGCTGATTGCACGAATGATTAGTTTTCTTGGTAGTACGTATTTTTCGAGAAAAAAAATAAAATTCCCTAAAAAGATTTCAATTTTTTGTTTTCATTTTTAGCCACAATTTCTTACAGCTAGATGCCAGCGAATGTTATTAGTTTCTAGAGCTATGCCTAGTTTTCGAGATATCCTAATCGTTAAACCCGACTATGACGTCATAGTAGTGACGCCCATCGGGACTGAATATACGAGTCGGAAGGTCTAAGGTGCAAATTCGAAAAAGAAAGTTGAAACAGAAAAAGTTATCGGGGGAATATTGTCTTTGTGATTTAGAGATTTGCAAACACTTAGACCTTTGGACTTATATCAGTTGCCCGTTGAGACGGGTCACTATAGCTCGAGTTGAGAGCGAGTTGATACAGCTAAAGAAGTGGCATTTGAAAGGTCAGCCGCTTTTGCATTGCCCGGTGAAGGGCACACTATAGCTATATTGGTGACTTCGAAGAGAATCGTAAAGAACGACTAACGTTGACGCGCAGACACCTTTAGAAGGTATAAACTATCACTTCACCCCATATGAGTGTGACGTGCAAACCGGGACCTGATTATGAGTTCAAGGTCTACGTGTGAAATCTAAAAAAGTGCCCAGAGAAAAGTAATTCCGCAAAAAATTTTTAAGGTCGATGGAAATTAATTTTTCGGAATTTGCCTTAACCTTTCCGACTTATAGTTGTTCAAGCAAACAAACGAACGAACGGTCAGGACGAAACATAAACGAACACAAAATCATACATATAAGCAGAAGGTCTAAGTGCAAAGACTCGAAAACTACGAGTACGGCACAACAAACTAATAACATTCGTGAATCAGCGTAAGAAAGATATTTGTTCTAAAAAGGAAAAAAAAATTTTTGATTTTTTTGGTTGTTTTATTTTTTTTGTCGTTCGAAACTACGATAGGTCAGAAAAATAATAACGCTTTTTGGAGAGGCAGCGTGAAGAAATTTCGTTGTAAAAAGATGGAGAAACATAGTTGTTCCCTGTAGCTTCGTAGTTTTCGAGAAGAGTAAAATAAATACTCGGAAAAAATCAAACACCAGCCATATTTTCTAGAACAATTGTGCTCTTCGCTGAGGTTCCACGAATTTATTAGGTTCTGTACCTATCGTAGTTTTCGAGACAAAAAATAAAATAAGCCCAAAAAATCAAAAAAAATTTTTTGCCATTTTTAGAAAAATTTTCATACGCTGGATTCCACGAATGTTATTTGAGTTTTCTTGTAGCTATCGTAGTGTTTGAGAAAAAAAATTAAAATGATCCGCAAAAAAATGTTAAAATTTTTTTTTTACATGTTTTAGACCAGCAAAAACTCTAAATTGAACCACACATGTATTAGTTTTCTGTTACTTCGTAGTTTTTGAGAAAAGAAAAATAAAATACCTCCCAATAAAATTCAAAAAAAATTTTTGGCCATTTTAGTAACAATTGTCTACCGCTATTCCAACGATGTTATTGAGTTTTCTTTGTAGCTATCGTAGTTTTCGAAAAAAAAATAAAGAACGCCGTCAAAAAAATGAAAAAATTTTTGCCATTGTTATAGGAACAATTTTCTTGACGCTGATGATCACGAAGTGTTATTAGTTTTCTGTGTAGCTACCGTAGTTTTTTAGGTACTTTGTATTTAATTTTTTTAAAAAATCATTTAGTTTATTCATTCTAAAAATTAATTAACATAGAAAACTGCGTTGGGAGGGGTGACTAAATAAAAAAAAAATAATAAATTGATCGTATATAACTAACTATATTATATATTATATATAATAATATATTATATATATAATATATATATATATATATATAGTTATATATATATAGATATAATAGTCTATATCTATATATATATATAATATATATATATATATATAGTGATAGATATATATATATATATATAGTTTTTTTTTTTACAGTTACACCTCGACCGCTCACAGGCAGAGCCTAATTTTACAGTTAACACCACCGCTATTTTTAAGTCTTGAGCAAGACGGAGTCAAGAAAAGAACAGCTCACACTCACAAGCCCGACCAGTGCCGAACCTGGGTCTCTCGCTTAGTTGGGCGATGGTCTCGTCCGTTCTGGAAGTCTAGAGCCGGACGTTATTTGGTGTGTTGATCCATTCCTTCTTGAACTATGCGAAGAAAATCCTTCATACGAACGCGACTGCGCCGAATATCGACATGCTTCATATGATGTCTTCGTGAGGCGTAGCATTTCCGACACTCACTGGGCCACAAGATAATACATGATAAGTTTTAAATTATTTTGTCAAACAAAGTTTAGAGAATAATTCAAAAGAATCCGGTGATAACATTTTGCAGCTCCCACATACGGAAAATTTTCGTGAAATAATAAAATGACGTTTTTCACTAAAGTTTTGTAGGTAAATTTAAATGAATTTGTTTAAATTTTTTTGTTTCAATAAAATCTCGCAGACCACTGTCCAAAACATTGCTCATTTTCCTCGATCCTGAGACCACTCACGCTTTAGCGGAATGCTTTCCATCTTTCAATCGTCAGGCCTGTCTTCTCTGTGTTCTTCGGTTACTTCCTATATTTTCTTCTTTCCGTATATTTAAACATCCATCGTTCCACGGCAGTTCCGATCATAGTATGATAGTAGGTATAGGTGTATCATGCGCATAGAAGGGGGCTTCGGGCTCAGTAGTCCCCTAGGAGTGGCAGAGGTCACCCTAGTAGGCGGAGGGGGTGCTCCGACCGAGATCGGGGGAGTAAGGGGGCAGGTTCAGATGACCCCGGAGGGTATGGTCAGCGGTTAGGACCCGTCTGTCCAGGCACTACGGAGCAAGGGCAGAGTAACCGCAAAAGTTCGTTATGCGGGGTTTCGAAGGACCATCCTCTGAGGGGGGGAGATAGTCCCCCCCCGTTAAGGTCCACCGAGGCAAGGCCGGGAGTAGACCGCCTCGTCACCGACTTGGGACGTGGCGGTGGTGTGTGAGGCCCGTGGAGTATTGTGTTAGTTTCGAAACACCCCGTAACACTTGTCTGGCTGCCCTTAATTGGTTTTGCGGTCAAAGGTCTTTTTTTGCTGTGCCATGCAATGCGAACATATGTGTATGCCTTACTGTAGGTGCTGGTGTGTTCGCTAGTTACATGATGTCAGCTTTAGACACTAACCATAGTATAGATATATCATATTGAATACTTATATATGTATACTAATATATTAGGAGCATTTTCACACTTAGACTTTGACCATAGTTGAGTTTCCCCGTGACGGCGTCCACTATAGTCGAGTTGTAAGCGAGTTTATACACTAAAAAGTGCATTTTGAGAGCGTTGCAGGAGGGATGGCCGCTTTTCGATTTCCCGTAGGGCGACATCCTAGTAGTTATTTAGTTCAACGAAACCAAACGAACGACGCTCAGGTAGATATAAGTCGAATGTTCTAAGTGACAAAAGCTCGAAATCTACGTATAGGCTACAGGAGGAAGATGACTATAACATGCGTGCAATCGACGGGTAAGATAAAGTCTTTGTTCTAAAAGGGGAAATAAAATTTGTTCTTATTTTTTGGTTTATTATTTGTAAAGTCGATAAAGTTGTGCATTCACCTATATTTATGTAATTCTCTTTATCTGATATGAAACTTGTTATGAAAAATGGTGATAAGCGAATATATCGTTGTTCATTCTGCGATTTCGTTGTCGTGCGTATGTCATGAAAATGTCAGAATCATTTTGTGTTATGTGTTCAGAACAACTTATCTTACGCCTTGGATTCCACGAATTTTATTAGTGTTTTTCTTGTAGCTATCGTAGTTTCGAGAAAAAAAAAATAACCCCAAAAAAAATCAAAACAAAAATTTTTTGCCATTTTTAAGAGAACAATTTTCTTCAACGCTGATCCACGAATGTTATTAGGTTTCTTGTAGCCATCGTAGTTTTCGAGAAAAAAAATAAAATATCCCAAAAAAATTAAAAATTTTTTTTACATTTGTAGAACAATTTCATTACGCTTTTTTCTGGAATGACATTTTTTTTCATGGAATGCTATCATGTTTTGAGAAAATATAATAAAAACCCCAAAAAATCAAAAAAAATTTTGCCATTTTTAAGAACAATCTTTCTTACGGGCCTGATTCCACGAAGTTATTAGTGTTTTGCTTTAGCATCTAGTTTTCGAGAAACAAATAAAATAATCCAATAAAAAATCAAAAAATTTTTTTTCCATTGTTGAGGTACAATTTTTCAATTATAAAATTAGTTTGAATTTAAGTTTTTTCTTTTAAGCTATCGTACTTTTTGAGAAAAAAAAATAAAATAGGCCCAAAAAATCAAAAAATTATTTTTTGCCATTTTCAGAACATTTTCTACGCTGATTCCATGAATGTTATTAGTTTTTCTTGTAGCTATCATAGTGTTTCGAGAAAAAAAATAAAATCATCCAAAACAACATTCAACATGTTTTTTTCCATTTTTTTGAACAATTTTCTTACGTTGATTCCACGAATATGTTATTAGTTTTTCTTGTACCTATCGGTAGTTTGAGAAAAATACCCGCCGTTGCCCCAAATTACTCCTTATAGATTTTTGTACCAATTTCTTAGAGCCAATTTTCTTACGTCTGATTCCACGATGATGTTTTAGTTTCTTGTAGCTATCGTAGTTTTCGAGAAAAAAAAAGAAAAATTAGACCCAAAAAGATCAAAACTAATTGTGTTGCCATGGTTAGAACATTTATCTTACGCATGATTCCTACGAATGTGATTTGTGTCTTGTAGGGTAATCGTAGTTTTGGAGAAAAAGAAGATAAAATATCCCAAAAAAATTCAAATTTTTTTTTCATTTTTGGACACAGATTCTTCTTACGGGCTGGATTCCACGAAGTTTGATTAGTTGTTTCTTGTAGGCTATCGTAAGTTTCGAGGAAAAAATAATAAAAATATCGCCGCACCGAAAAAAAAATCAAAAAATTTTTTGCCATTTTTAGAACAATTTTACTTACCCGCTGATGTCCACGAATTTATTAGTGTTGCCTTGGTAGACTATCCGTAGTTTTGAGAAAAAAAATAAAATAGCTCAAAGAAATCAAACAAATGTTTTTTGCCATTTTCAGAACAATTTCGTTAAGGCTGATTCCACGATTAGTGTTATTGTATTTCTTGTAGCTATGCGGTAGTGTTTCGATGAAAAGTGAAAAAAAGAATATAAAAAAGATCAGAAATTGTGTTGTTTTTTCCATTTTATAGAGACAATTATCTGTACGCGAGCTGATTCGCGACGAATGCTTATTAGTTTTCTTTGTACTATCCCTAGTTTCGGATACCTATCGTCAATCCCCCACTATGACGTCCATCATATTGACGGCCGTCGAGTCGGGCTGAATATATAGGTCGAAGGTTCTATAGTGGCGAAATTCCGCGGAAGAAAAAAATTGATTTACAGAAAATTATCGGGGGACAATGATCTTTGTGATTTTTTAGATGGTGTACCATTCTTAGTACCTTGTTTCATTATATAGTTCCCGAACATGGCTGCCAGCTATAGGTGACGTCATAATCGTTGTTAACATAGTCTGAGCTTACCGAAGAATGTATTTGAAAGCATTGAGACCGTTTTGCGATCCCGAAGCGGACACTAACATATGTGACGGTTTGCTGAAGGGAGGACCCGAAAAACGATCTAACGTTGAAATCGCGCAACTACCTTTAAGGGTAGAAATACTATCACTTCACCCATATGTGACGTATCGAAGGGAATGGATATAAGTCAAAGGTCCAAGTGTGAAAATCTTATGAAAAATCACAGAGAAAATAATTTCCCAAAAAAATTTTAGGTCGAAATTATTTTTCGGAATTTGCACTAGACTTGACATTATATTAGTGTCAACAACATGAACAACGAACGATCAGAACGAACAAACGAAGGACTAAAAACATACATTAACTCGAACGTATATAGTGCAAAAAACTCGAAAACTACGTTAGCTAGAAGAAAACTAATAACATTCGTGAATCAGCGTAAGATTTTTGTTCTAAAAATGGAAAAAAAAATTTTTTTTTTTATTTTGGTTATATATTTTTTTTTTCTCGAAAACTACGTATAGCCTACAAAAAAAATAATAGACCTGTTTGGATATCAGCGTAAGAATTTTGTTTTTAAAAGATGGAAAAAAATAAGAAATGTAGCTATCGTAGTTTTCGAGAATAAAAAAATAGTTAAAATATGCCAAAAAATCAAAAAATGTTTTTTTGCCATTTGTCAGAACATTAATCTTACGAAGGCCGATTCCACGAATGTTACGTTAGTTTCTTGTAGCGTATCGTTAGTTTTCGGAAAAAAAATATCAAAAAAAAAAATAGAAAAATTTGTTTTTCATTTTCTAGCAACAATTTTGATTACGTGCTGATTCTAAATGTTATTAGTTTTTCTTTGTAGCTATCGTAGTTTTCGAGAAAAAAATAAAATAAAAAAAAAAAATCTAAAAATTTTTT
>JABUQX010098966.1:0-15000 GCA_015478945.1 Trachelipus rathkii
TTCTTCCTATTATTATTCCTTGTCTGTCAGTAACCCTTTACTATAAATTACAGACCAAAGAAAGTGAATGTATCTAATTTCAAGCAGGTGTACGCTTAAATGCAAGTGTTCCTCCATATGTGCGAGTAATACGTTGTTTCATTCTATACCACAATGTGTTAGATGTCCCCGTCTAACACTATTTTAAGGGAGATACAGACCAAGCATCAATCTTAGTACACACCTCGCTCTATATCGGAAGCTTGATAATCAGTGGATTACACAATTATAATCTCTGCATTTTCAGGCGGCAAATTTCCTTAATTTTTCTGTTGAGGTCTCTGCAATTTTCACTGACCGATTTTCTTCTTCATCCTCCTTTCACCCACATGGAATGTTGTAACTTTTTATGTTTAGCGCCGAAGGTTGATTACGGACTCTTTTGACCTCCTTTAAGACTAGATATAACTCAAATCTACTTTTTCTTTATCTTAATTTTGACAATTTAATCTCGTCAGATGCCAGCTAGAAGACACACCGACTGTTTTTGTGTCAGATGAATAGAGCCTTCTTTTAATTTGGTGCATCTCCGATTTATTTTTATTAGTTTGGTTGTCTAGATTCCATTCTGGGACATGTTACTTTAGTTTTTTTCTTAATGAATTTTACAAGTTTTTGTATTCGTAAGGTAATAATCCGGGGATACTGACTCTATTGATAAACAGAATAACTAATATCAGACAGATAATAGACTTAGAGACACACGAATATAGTGCGGGACCAACAGCGGCACAGTGGGGTGGCACCTCATGAGAGACTCGAGGCTAGGATACCTCATGAAAGAGAGGACAGGATTATTTG
Source organism: Trachelipus rathkii (assembly GCA_015478945.1). NCBI lineage: Eukaryota > Metazoa > Arthropoda > Malacostraca > Isopoda > Trachelipodidae > Trachelipus > Trachelipus rathkii. Next base: position 841 of record JABUQX010098966.1, read on the forward strand.
GTATTCGCTAAATGGAAAAATATAAAGAACGGCATTGGCAGGAAGAAATCATGCGAAGCCGGCGATAATGATCGGAAGTTGGAAGCTATGTAAGTATACTGCACTCTTAACAGTGGTGGAAAAATTATGGAATAATATTATTACAGCAAGAAAAATTATATTCCTCAATAAAAATCTAACCAATGATTACAATTGATATTGTAAATTAATACTAGCAAAATTAATCAACTACACTCATTCTTTATACCTACTCCGCGCTCCTCTACTACTATCTTAACTTGGACGACTTTCTACCTATCTTTACTACTATTCTGATCTGACTCTTACTCGAATTTAGTTATATATATAATAATGACATACATAACCATTAATCCTCAATTTACAACTAATAATCGTGTTTCCATAGAGTTGAGGATAACATCAATAATTATTCTCAAATATATCAATTATATATCATTAAATAATTAACTAATAATTATAATATATCATTAATAATAATAATAAATTAAATTATATCAAATAATAATTAAATCAATTATTCATAATTAAAATAAATATTATAACATTCATATAAATATCATATAATCTAATAATTCTACAGATACATAATAATCATGTCTAATAATAAATTAATATTGCATATGGTACATACAATCATGATAATCCAATATTTGAGTGGAATAGTTGTAATCCATCCTCACCTAAAACATTGATCCTTAAGAATAAGAATAATATGATGAATGAATGGAATGAATAATGATGACTATTTCTTAGGTAATTCAGTATAAAGTTCCACACTTAATAATCCAGGGTACATGAACTTAGAGTATTATAATTAAATTAATCTACGTAATACTTATCATCAGTAAAAATATAATACGTACATCTATCCTACTCCTATCCTTGATTTTCTTCATATTCCCCCAGTACCCCCTCTCGTCATTCTCATCCTGATCTTCCCGTATCATATTTCTCGGGCTATCTATCTCCTTATACTCTATATCCCCTTCCGTTTGGGGCCCTTCTTTATCATCTAGTCATCCCTCAGTCTTTACACGCCGTCGTTTGGTCCTATCGCTTCTCACTACCCCTGTACTACTCTGGCTTTTTCCTGTATTCTCTATACCTGTGCTCCATTTCACCGTTCATACTGGGTAACCTTCTATTCTCTCTCTTATTCTCGGTATTCTTTCTTTTCCGGTTTGTTGGTTTACTTTATAGGTGTTTGGTGTAGTCTCTTTACTTAGGGTAGTGAGTCTCAGTTCTCTTCGCACGTTATTCGCGTCGTCATCCGGGCATATCAGTTATGTCAGTCAGTTATTGGAGGTTATCTGAGCGTTAGGTGCTATTCATCACTCTATCGGTAATGGCTCTTCTTTCCTTGCTTGAGGGCATGTCTGGCTTGATCCCTTTGTAGTTATATAGGCTTTCTTGTCCTGTGATACTCGGCCTGTTTCCCGTGGGTCTTATATGGTTGCCTATCTCTACCTATCGTGACTCTACTTTTGCATTATATATATATTCTCGTAAGGCTACTCTGTGGATTGTCCTCACTACTATCGCATCACTCCTCACCTATCGTTCTATCTCTCTCTCATCATAGGACACCGACTTTGACTGTCTGTCTTAGTAGGGTACTTCAGTCTCCTCCTCCGTGTTAATCTAGTTGTCCGCTCTACTTTTCTCCTCCGTCTCTAATATCTTCTATATTCCTTCCTGCATATTACTATCAGATCTGTTTCCTTACTCTTCTGTCTTGATCTGGGGGTATCCTATGTGTAGTGATCGCTCCATCCTTTGTTGGCCTTGAGCTATTGATTTCTCAAGTATTCTATATACTCTCAGTGCCTAGTGAAAGGGTTCTGCTGGCACGTCCCCACATCGAGTCTCTATGATCGTTTTGTGTATCGGTCTCTATTAATCTTGCTTATCTTGTGGTACGGGCCATACGCTATCAGCCTCCGGTGAGGTTACTCTGAGTTTACTCTACTTCTCTCTACTTCTTCTACTCGCCCCTTGGGTACCACTGCAGTGAAGGCCCTCTACGTGTGTCTAAATTACTATTTTCCATCTTGTACTAGCTAGTCCTATCCCTCCCTATGGATCCAACCCAACTAGTGAGTAATACATAGCCGTAGGCTCTTAATCCCTACCCCTCTACTGTATCTATGCAGTTTATCACGTGACGGTTTATTTTTAAATAATTTTAAATATTTAAGCAGATTAAAAAATTAAATAATGATTTTGTTTTGCCTTTACTGGGCATTAAAAAATCAAGAGAGTATAGCTGATTTGCTGTTGTCCTCGATTTGCTTCAAGATAAACTCCGCGTAGGTTGGCTGAGTTCGCTTAGGTTGCCTAGTTAATCCTAGTGCATGTTGGGCTTGCTGTTATTGTTGCTGTTGCTGAGATTGTTGATAGATTTATTGCTGTTGAATTGGTGCTGCTGCTGGGTGTGTTCATTCGTAAGAGTGAAATTAAAAAAGGCCGTTGAATTTTAAAAATGACCAGGAGTTATTAGAACCAGAACAATGGTAATTTTCTCGCAACCAATTACGATGAAAAAAACTGATTCACACTCATGTGATTAAATGCATTTGAAAAAATAGATTTTTTTTCTTATTCTTTGATACCATTGATTTCCTATTCGTATGGGTGAAAATAGAAAGAAAATATATTTTCTCCAAACTAGCTTCTTTTTCTCTTGGGTAGCTGTTTTCGAACTGATCTATGTGCATTTCATAAGGAAATTATAAATTTTTTTTAAACACCTCATGACATACCTTCTTGAATTTTTTTTCAACGTTTGGCAACATTATGATGACAAAACTAATCACCACGAGACACGTAAGCTCAACGTATCAATCATTTCAAGCGGTGGCGCCGACAAAAATCAAATGATTTAAATCAACTGATAATTTTGTTTTACTTCATATCATTGTATTTATAAAAACAAAATCTTTAATAGATTTTTTTTATTTTTATAAATATTTTTTTCCTAACATTATATTATCATAATTATAACCTAACTATAATCGATAGTATACTTATCATTATAGACTAGATAAAATTCCAACATGATTATCAAATCCATTTTTATTAAAGCAAATCAAATAAAAATTAGAACACTCAGATTATACAGCTGATAATATAATACCTATATATATACATTATATATATATATATATGTCATACCCATACGTTTCTATATTACCTAATATACTCATACTATATAATATATATATATATATATATATTATATATTATATATATATATACTATATATATATATATATATATACTATATAAATATATATATATATATATATATATATATATATATATAAATATATATTATATCATAATATATATCATTTTATATATATATACCTATATATTATATATATATATATTATATTATATATATATATTATATATATAATATTAATTATATATATAATATAATATTTATATTATTTATAAATACAATTCTATTTATCTCTCTAATATATTATTAGTTATTTTTCTTAAACTTATTCTTATTAGGTAGATTGATTTAGGATTATTTATCAAAAAAAATAAAAAAAACTCAGCAATAAAATATAAAAAATAGAAAATAAAATCAAAAGTAGATCAAGAACCTGATATTTTTTTCTATAAAAAAAATTAAAACAATCACCAACCTGATAATTAGTTAATTGAATCAGATATAGTCTTCTAGTAGAATTGTATATTTATACTATTTTTGTATATATATAATAATATATATATTATCTATATATATATATATATATATATATATATATATATCTATCATATATATATTATATTGTATTATATAGCATGTATGTATATATATATAGCATATATGTATATATATACTATATTTATAATATATATCATATATATATATATATATTATATATATATATATAGTAATATATATATATATATAATATATATATATATATATATATATATATATATTATATATATAGTATAATATATATATATTTATATATAATATATATATATATATATTATAGTATTATCCATTCTATTATAAATATATTAGTATAATATATAATGTATTTTATATTATTGTCTCAAATATATATAGATTGTTTATTACGTATAGTATAATAGTATATATATATATATATATATATATCTATTATTATTTCTATATTATACTATATATATAATATATATATAATATATATATATTTTATATATATATCTATATAACTATATATATATTTATATATAAATATATATATTATATATATATATATATATATATATATATATATAATAATAATAGTATATATATATATTATATTATATTATTCGGTATATATTATATATATAATATATATATTAATTATATATCTAATATATATATAATATATATTATATATACTATATATATATATATATATAATATATATATATAGTATATGGTGATAGTTGGTTTGGCGACATACATCATGAATCGCATACTCAAAAACTGACAATAGCCACAGGGAAAGGATACATTGCTGGAATGCTGGTCCCATTTTAGTGCGGAAAATGTAAGAAAAAAAAAAAAAAAAAAAAAGAGAAAAAAATATATCTAGAAAACTACAATTACGCTACAGGCGAAATGCAATACATTTTTGGGAAATCCTTGTAAAATTTTAGATAGGAAAATGTAAAAAAAATAAATAAAATAAAAAATTTATTCGCTAATAAATTATAGTGAATATGATTATGAAGGCTTTTAAAACGTTTTAGTTGGTTAGTCGTTAATAAGATTTAGACTTGTCTGATTAAATTTTTGCTTTTGTTTTGTCTTTAACTAAAGAATACCCAAGGGTATACAGCACACCGATGGCAGGAGTGGGGTCTCTCTGGCCTTACCGGGGAATAGCGGTAGGATATTCCTCTCCCCTCGGGAGGGTCTCCGGAACCCGCTCTTTGGTATTTGGTGGTCGCGGGGGTTCCGCCCCTCCCCAGCGGGGTATGGAAAACGTCCCCCTGGTTCGCCCGTGGCTCGAGCCCCTACATTTGCGTGTATTACCTTTCCATGGTAAATATATATATATATGTCCCCTGCTCCTAAAAAAAAAATAGCAAATATTATTTATGTTTATTTATTTATTTATTATTTTTTTTTACAAATTTTCTACCTAAAATTTTTACAAAGGATTCAAAATGTATTCCTTTGTCGCTGATTAGCTATTGTAGTTTTGAGATATTGATTTTTTTTTGTCATTTTTTTATTTTTTTGTGTTTTTTGTTTTTTTTTTACAGTTTCCCGCAATAAATTTTGCCAGGATTCCAACAATGTATTCTTTTTTGTAACTATTGTAGTTTTGGAGATATGGATCGATACTGAAGAGATCTAACATATCAGTATATATAATATATTATATATATATTATATATTATATATATATATATATATATATATAATTATATATATAATATAAATATTATATATATTATATATATATATATATATATATATATATATTATATATATATAATATAATATATATAGTTATAATATTATATATAGTGAGGTATATATATTATAGTTATAAGTAGCTACTATATATAATTATTTAATTACGTATAATATATTAGTTATATAATATATACGTATTATTATAGATATATATATATATATAGTATATAGTATATATAGTATATATATATATATATATGATATATATATATATTTATATATATCATATATATAGTATATATATATAATTCTGATATAATAATTCTGATCGTTGGGTAAAGAAGTGTTAAAAACAGAAGAAACTGAAAGAAAACATTTGGGAAACATCGCGAAAGTGAAGAAAAAAGAATTTATGAAAATAAAGTTCTCTTCAAAAAGATTCAAGTTTTTAACGAATTGGAAATTTTTTCACAAAATGAGAAAAATAATTATTTTATGATTTTAAAAATTTGTATTGAAGGTATAATAAGTGAATTTTGATTGATAAATAAATAAATTGTGAAGTGGCATAATTACCAGTATATGTGCTTTTTGGACTCTTAGATTTTGTGAGGTTTCTTGCTTTGTTTTACTTGAAGAAGAATATTCAAGGATCTCAAGGATTTCAAGTGCAACTTAGTAAAGGAAATAGAAGTAATTCTAAATAAAATTTAAGTACAAGTGTTGCGAAAAAATCATCATCAGGAAAGAATAAATTTACTGAGGTTTCCTACTTTGTCTCTACTTGAGAAAGATCACCTCAAGGTTTTCAAGTGCAACTTATTAAAGTAAATAGAAGTAATTCAAATAAAATTAAATACTAGTGTTGCGAATCAACATCAGGATAGAATAAAGTAGTTAGTAGAAAAACAGGGAACTCTGTGAATGAAAAAAGTGTCTTAAAGATAGTTAGAGGGTATTCCATCAAGGAAAGTATATCTAGCAAGAAAGAATAAAGTGTAGAAAAAAGCAAAGGAACTCTAAGAAGAGTATCTTCAAGACAGAAGGAGATTACATCAAGGATCCTTTTGATTTACTATAGGAATAGATTACATCAAAGATCTTAATACAGAAGGAAGAGATTTATCAGCGAACTTATAATGGAATCAATATCGAGCCTCTGAGAAGAAGAGGAGTGGCTTCAAAAGTATTAAGAGAATAATAAAGTAATTATAAATTTGTAAAAAATAAAATAAGTTTTAATTTAAGTGTGTTATAGGATATATGTGTGACTTAGTTGAGAATATAGTTTTAGGGTATTTTTAGGGTGTGGATTTTGAGAGGGGTTTGGATGCTTGAGGTATGTGGAAAAGTGCTGCAGGTTTGGTGGGTCGGTAGAGCGTGCAGGCCAAATCAAGTGTGGGAATAGTGGAAAGTAGAGTGGTGAATAAGGAGGGTCAGGATAAAGAGAGTAAGGGAGTAAAGAGATAGGATGGGTAAAAGAGATTAGATTAGAGTGGGTTGTATGAATGTGAGAGGGATAAATGAGGATTTGAAAAGGGAAGAAGTGGGGTTAATGTTCGAAGAAAAAAGGTTGGATGTGCTAGGGTTGACAGAAACAAAGCTGAAAGGATAGAAGGAGATTGGACTTTGGAAAATTTAAGGGGATGTATCAGGGGTGGACGAGAGAGTGAGGGCGAGGGAAGGGGTAGGAATAGTTATGAGGAAAGAGGTGTGGGATAAGGTTAAAAATGTTGCAATAGGTGAATTCGAGAATAATGTGGGTTAAAGTGAAATTTTGGGGGAAATGTGGTTTTTATATGCGCGCGTATGCACATAAATGAGCGAGGAGGAGGCGAGAGAAAGAATTTTGGAGTGGTTGAATGATGTTGGGAGTTCGGGTAATGATAAAATTTGTTATTAAGGAGATTTGAATGCATGGAGTGGGAAGAGAGGAGATGGGAAGAATTAAGGTCCATTTGGGGTAGGGAAAGGAATGATAATGGAGAAAGTCTTTTAGAGTTGTGTGTTGATAGAAGAATGAAAGTTGGGTTGGTTCAAGAAAAGTGAAAATTATAAGTATAGCATGGAAGAGTGAGATAACGGGGGGGGAGGGGATATTGGATTTGTGGTGTATAAATAGAAAGAGGCAGATTACTAGATGTAAATGTGTTCAGAGGGGCAGGTAGGGGTTTATCTGATCACTATTTGGTGTTTGCTAGGTTAAGGGTAGGGAGAGGTAGTTTAGAGAAACGAGGAAAAAGAGGGAGAATAGAGTAATAAAGGGAAAAATTTAGATAGACAATGTGTAAGAGGAGTATTAGGAGGGGTATGGAGACTATGGAGGGCGTGAAAGGGACGGAAATTAGGGAAGTGGAAGAGGAGTGGAAGAGATTTAAAGAGACAATTTGTGAAAGAGGCCAGAAGGATATGTGGAGTAAAAAAAGGTGGGAGCAAGTAGAAGGAAAGGAAGTGATGGTGGAGTGAGGAGGTGAGAGAGTTGGTGAAAAAGAAAAAGAGGTCTATGTGAAATGGTTGGGGAATAGAGATAGGGAAGAGGCCTGGGAGAAATAAAGAAGGTTGAGTGGAAGCAAAGAGGGGCGGTGGAGAGGGGAAGAGAATGCAAATAATTGAATGGTTGTAGAAAGTGCAGAAATTTTGACACGCAGGCGAGCAAGATATTCTGGAAGAAGTAATAAAAAAAAGGAGAAGATGGAGGGTTAGGAGAGGGTTACAGGGAGGGAAGGGGATGGATAGGAGGGAGATAGGGTGAGGAAAGGTGGGGGAAATATTTAGCGGATTATTGAATGAATGGGTGGGAGAGATGAAGAGGATTTACAAGAGGTGAGGATGGGGGGGAAGTGGGGCGGGAAGGGGATATGAAATAAAAATGGAGAAATTATTGGGGCTTAACTAAGAGGAAAAAGAAAGGAAGTCCACAGAAGATCTAGATGGTGTGAGATATGGAAAATGTTACAGCTGGGAGGCCGAGTGGTGTAGGATGGTGTATAGGTTATATACTTCCATGTTGGACGAGGGAGGTCCACGGATTGGGAGGAGGTTGGTTTGGTTCCACTGTATAAAGGGAAAGGGGATAGGCTGGAGTGTGGGAATTATAGAGGTATTTTTCTTTAGTGTAGTAGGGAAAGTGTATGGGAGAATAATAATTGAGAGGGTGAGAGATTTAACGGAAGAGGGGAGAATGGGGGAAGAAAAAGGAGGATTTAGGGGGGAGGGGGGTGTGTGGATCAAGTTTTCACAATGAAGATGCTTGTGGAAAAAGGTATAGAAAGGAAAGGGAAAGTGTATTGGGTGTTTTTTAGATCTGGAGAAGGCATATGATAGAGTGAAGAGGGGGAATGGAGGGTGTGGGAGGAAAATGGAGTGGGGGTAAATTAGGTAAAGGTATAGGGCTTTTATAGGAATAGCAGAAGGTGTGTGAGAGTTTTAGGAGGGGAGAGTGAGATTGTTTGGGTAGAGAGAGGGTTAGACGGCATGCTGTAATTTGTACATGGCTTTTCAATTATGTTATGGAAGAGGTCTTCAAGTAGAATGATGAGGGAGGGGAGGGGGTGGAATTGAGGAATAGGGGTGATAGTGGGCAGATGACATGATACTATTTTGCGGATGATACGTGCCTTAGTGGAAGAAATATCAGAAGGGGCTGAAGTATTTTGGTGAGGAGTTTTAGAGAGTGTGTGGACAAAGGGGTCTTAAGATAAATCCAGGTAAGAGTAAGTGTTAGTGTTTGAAGGATGGAGGAAACGATGAGGGGATGGGGTTAGAGTTTAGAGTAGGAGGTGTAGTATGAGAAGTGGTTTTCAGATATTTAGGGATAGATTTGGGTAAGGAAGGAGGGATTAAGAAGGAAGAGATAGATTACAGAGTAGGAGAAGGAATGAGACCATTGATGGTTGAGGGAATTATGGAAGGGGGGGGATTTATCACATACTTAAGATAAGTATGTTCGAAAAAAATTTGTGGTTCTCAGGGTATATTGGGGTGAACATGGGGGTTGAATGTGTCTAGGTCAAGAAGAAGTTTGGAAGTTTTGGATTGAAGGGTTGAGGCGTATGTGGGGTTATAAAAAGAGAGAGGAATAGGGTGAAGAGAGAGGATGTTGATTGGAGAAGGTTGGAGAGCGGAGAAGGGAATGTTAAGATGGATTGGACATCTGGAGAGAATGGAGGAACAGAGGGTGGTGAGAGTTTGCGGAGGCGGAGGGGGATAGGAAGGAGAGGAGGGGGATGACAAGAGAAGGTGGATGGAAGGGAATAGGAATGCTGGAGAGAGAGGATGAGGGTGGAGGGAAGGTAGGGTGTTGGCGAGAGATATAGATTGAATGGAGGAGGTGGGTGGGGCGAGATGAAGGAAAATATGAATTAGGGAAGCTGAACGTACCACTACCCCGCGAATAAGTGTTTGTAAAATTAATATAATAATATCATAATATAATATATATATATATATATATATTATATATTATAATTATATATATATTATAAAATATATATAATTATATATATATATATATATATATATATATAATCTATCTAATATATATAAATATATATAATATATATATTATATATTATATATTATATAATATATATATATAGTAATTTTATATTATTATTATATATCTATATATATATATATATATATATATAATATATATTATATATATAATATATATATAATAATATATATATATTTAATATATATTATATTTTTTAGTATTAACCAGTTTTTTGTAAATACGCTAATACACAGTGAATAGTGCAGTAATGGGTTTGCTTTTAAACTTTGCATTTAACAAGCTACTCTATTGTACATAAAGTTTCTTGCATACATCACTGCTTGCAGGTAGACTTGTCCGAGTGGGTTGGGTACAACTTATTTCTTAACTCCCACTTTAAGCTTGGAAGTACTGGATTGGGAACGGTGATTGATCTCAACTGCCTTTTGGTATTCGCTCTTTTCTCGTGTTGCAGTAATCGTGTTTAGGTTGGGTTTTGCCTTTAAAAATCTATATTCTCACCGCATTGGAATAAGTATTCTTAGCTGCCTAAACACTTTCTTTCTGTCTTCTTCGATATAGAGAATTACCAGTATTTCGAGATTGCTTGCTTCTGTTGACACTGTGTTGGGAGTTCTCCTATTTCGCAAAACACTGCTGTTGCTGCTGGAACTGCATTCAGACTCTCTCGGCGTTGCGTTTCCATCGACCAGAAAGATACGAAACGGTGGTTGCATCCTGTGAAAGCATGGAAAATGGTAAAGCAGCTGACTTCTCAGGTCCCAGACATTTCATTTCGTTCGAAGAATATAAATTACAATTTTACCAATCGAACACGATCATATTGAAACATGTTCCGAAATGCAAGAATCAGCACGTCAGAATCAGTTGTTCTAATCATGATGCTTCTGTGACCTTTCTATACAATCTGCACATGGACAAAATATGCGACTGGCGCTTCCTTCTTGAGCAGGTTTGAAGATTCAAACGATATCGCAAGAGGAGAGCTTGAGTGTTGCCATCGGTTACAACTTCATCTTTGGTTCAAGGCTGATGATTCGCTGCTCGCGAAGTGAAATAAGAAAAAGTCCAATCTTATTGCTTTTGTCACGCAGAAATGATTGCGACTTCTTTGGTAAGGGAGAGTTTGGAAGCACACATATTTTTACTCCTTTTCCACGAGACTCCCTTGATGATGCCATCAGGCTGTCACCACTGTAGTTGTCCCACACTACATCCTTTGGATTTATCAAGCTGTCGCTGTAAGTAAGGAATCGAACTTAGTTTACTATATCTGAAAAAGTTTGGATCTGAACAAGTGCTCCTTCAAGAATTACAGATGATACGTGTGGCCAATCGGACGATGAGCAATCGTCATTTAGTAAACATTAAAGCACATCTAACTTTGTGCACGTTTGCATTCTTCCTCCAACTGCCAGAGATGAAGGTTGGCTCTGATTTTCATGGCTGAAGAAATTATCGACTTCACTTTTTCAACTCTGACATGCAATGTATAACTTTGAGAAAAGTTCTGCGTCACTTTTTTCTGACACCAGCGTGGTCTTAATGTCAGTAGCGTATTCTACTTTACTTTCAGACACTGACATGTTAGTATTTTTCATTGAAACAGGATGAACCAGTGTAATAAGATGGGATTGCATTAGCTGTTTTCTGTTTGCCAGCTTCTAATATTTCAATTTCCCCCAAGTTCTTCCCATAACCAACTTCATTTGGGCGTTAAAACAATAAGATACCTGTTCAGTGGAATGATTCCAGTGACGTGGCTGGCGATGGGTTGTGATCCATGTTGCCGATCGCATAAGTTGTCAAAACGTCGCCTCGGAAATTTGAAGGACACACAACATTCTTTTCAGCAAACGTTTAACACATTGCGCTTCCAAGATCAGCAGATAGCCTTAGCACCCTATCGTAGAAAATGCTTAATCTAAGTCCATATAATTTATCTACCAAGTGCTTTTTATGAGTGGCGATATGGACACTAATTCATATATATATATATATATATATATATATAATATATAAGTATTATATATATATATATATATATTATATATATATATATATATATATAATATATATATATATATAATATATATACATAATATATATATATAATATATATATCATATATATATATATACATATATATATATTATATATATATATATATATTATAATATATATATATATATATATATTATATTATATATATATATTAATATAATATATATATATATATATATATTATATATATATAATAATACAAATATAATATATATATATATATATATATATATATATATATATATATATATATATATAATATATATATATATATATATATATATATATATATACTATATATATATATATAATATATATAATATATATATAGTATAATAATTATATATATATATATATATTATAGGAGTGGTGTTTCCCTGGCTCCTTTTTGTGTCGAAAACACAGATCCCACGTCCTTTGGTGTTTCAACTATTTAATTTAAGCAACTGTGCGAAAGACAACACTGCTTGATTTTAAAAAGAGGATATTGCTTTGTTGTGTTATATATTTGACTTAACAGTTACCATCCTATAAGTGATAACAAGCGTGTTTAGGTACCGATCTTTCCTGAACATCCTTTTTGGAAAAAGTTCCATGAACGTACGTTTTTCATCCAGCATATCCGGCGCGGACTATGTTTAGCTACTCGCGCAGACATTGCTATGTACTGCCATTGTTCGTTCACATGCATCTGAAAGTGCTTGACCGACACCTTCTTCAAATGTTAGTAATTACATCGCGAAAACCCTTCTTGAAAGCGATTAATCCTGGTATATGAGCTAGAAGCTTCTCCTTCTACCTTGTCGAATGTACTCATTCATAGTATGTGCATATTTGCTGTGGTCTTTCACAGAATAACTTTACAAGGTCTGACAGCTTGAAAACGGTGTAAAATTTTTCATCCCTGTGCTGCTTACTCAACATAAAAGTTTTTAGTTGCCGCAAAAGCAATCGCAATCCGCATTGCGTTATAATCATCCACACTAGTTTTGTTCTTGTTTCTTTGATCTTGCAAGGTTATACAGTGACCAATGACATTTTAAATGGTACATCGCTTCGGTGGCAATCATATCTCCTTCACTTAGTTTGTAATCAGACTAGTGTTCCCTTCCCAGTAGCAGAAGCTGCACTTCAAAACGCGAGTGTCCACCCAAGATTTCGGCTTGAAGTTAGGTCTTTCCTATTTGCCTTCTTGATTACAAAGAAACACACGTGGGTCGACGCTTTTCCCCCCTTCTTTAACACAGCAAAAAACGAGGCGCAAAGAGGTTCTCAATCAGTTTTACTTGATTCAGCTTTCTCAATCTCCGCTTGTGTATGTTCCCGACTGAGTATTCTGTTTAGTTTAGTTTTATTGTAATTATCTCGACACTTTTTATGCCAAACTGCATAATTCACAAGCAATGTATTTTCTACGCCGCTACCTTCATCAAGTCTGCTAATCTTCAATGTTCTAGGTAGTTCCTTTGCTTTGTCAAACGCCTCAAGATCTTCTGCAAGTGTTCTATAACCAGTTCCAGAATCTTTCAATTTCGACTTTCCTGGGCAGGTCAGCTTTTCGTTAATATCTGTTTGGCAAATGACACACAAATCCCAGTTAGTGGCTATTTGTTTAGTAGATGATGGAGTTGATACCTCTGCTTCTGCAATTTTAACGTATTGCATCTTCTTCGCCATGGTTAGTGATCTGCTGTAATATTATAAATATAACGGTAGCCCTCAAATTTTCGTTCACAGCAACACCCTGCAAATGAAATTAATCGTGTAATTTTCCATAATATATATTCCGAACCCTAATATAATAATATAATAAACCTACTTATTTTACTTATTTAAAAATTAAAAACAAACACCAAAACATTTATTTTACTGTCGATTATTGAAAAATAACCACAGTTTGAATGTAATATTTGGAGACCCCTCAATTTAATGCAAAGAAAGGACACCCATTTTAGCACTAATTATTATTTTATTCATTATATAAAAATTAACTTTTTAACTAAAGTTCTAAAAAACACTAAGTACCCAGTTATTAGACGTGAAAGCAACTTACCGTATAAGCATAAATCCAGAAAAACTTCTCACTTCTAAATATTTTGAAGTCGCCTTGTTCTATAAACTAAGA
>JABUQX010098967.1:5000-7500 GCA_015478945.1 Trachelipus rathkii
GCTTATGCGTGTAATAATATATACCCATATATATATATACGTATATAATCATAATATATTATATACTATATATTATATTATAACAGATACGCAGGGAGATTAGCTTAGATTAGGTATATATATATATTTATATCTATCGATTATTTGTCGAAGTCTAGCTTTAAGATGCCGGCATCAATTTGTACTCGATTCCTTTTTTTAATAGTAGTAGCGATAGGTGGCAATTGTTAATTCTCAGGAAGTCAAAAAAAATAGTTCCTTATTCTCTAGGGCTAGGCAACTTTGGATGTGCTGACGAGTAGTATCGAAGTATTTTTTTTTTTTAAATAATCCCATTTAAATTGCATTAGCAAGAAATAATAATAATCATTTTAAAAAAAAATAATGAATAATAATTAATAATTAATAATTAATCTATGCTAACATTGATCATCAGTCTATCAATATCAACTTATTTAATTTTTTAATTCATAATCAATTTATAAATTCTCGGACTCAACCTGAGAGTCGCTGAAAAACGACCGGTCTTTGACTCAAATTTTCTCGGCTACGATATAGGGCTGGCCTCTGCCTCAGATCAGTTGCTATATTTTTATGTTATTAATAATAAAGATTGTGTGTGGAGTTCTATTTTGTAATAATACGCTTTTCATATTATTTTTATTACTGATTTTGTGTGTTTTTTAATAAAATTGAGCTGTTAGTTTTGTAAATACCGGGAATATTGGAATCGGGTATTCGATTTAAGTTTCATTAAAAATCTAATTTTTTCGAGTGTTGTAAGCCTATTGAAATTCAAATGTTAGAAAATGTGCAATAAAGCGAGTGATTCATATATGAATCTATTCATTCTCTTGCATTGTCGCTAGTATATATAATAGCTATTAGTAATATTATATGTATATTATATATGCTATATAGTATATATATACTATCATATATATTATATAGTATAGTAAGAGATATATATATACTATATAATATAGTAATATATATATATAGTGTATATATATATAGTTATCAATATTTATAGATATACCCGTATGTTCGGGTGGATTATGACTACAGAGTGATCTAGACGGTATATACTAGTGAACACTATTATTGAAAGGTAAGTAAGTATAGAGGGTAGGCCGTAGTACTTATATATCAGAAACTACTATTAATTACAAGCAGAGAAGTCAAGTGATATACATAGTACTATATATATATATATTATATATATATATATATACTATTATTATAATAAGAGGAGAATAAAAAGTATAAAAGCATATATATATGGCATGAAAAAATAATACAGAAATTTGCTGCAAGAAAAGAAAGAAAAATTGATGTTTCTTATAAATAAATGTGAGTAATATATAATATATATATATTATATATATTATATAGATATAGTAATTAATTATACGTAGTATATGATATGATAGTATATATATAAGTATAATACTTGATATATATATACGCTTATAGTATATTAATCACTATACTATATATATATAAGTATATAGTACATTCGCTCGTAATTGATTTGCCTACTCAAGAATTTTGACCAAGAGCCGCCACTGATATATATATATATATATATATAGTATATACGTTATTATATATATATAGATGTGCTTGAAACGTTTATATGTTTAAAACACCAAAATACATATATATATCTGTTATTTTAAATTTTTTAAAACAAAAATTTTACTATTTTACTATATCGTTATTTATTAATTTTGATCAGTAAAATATTACCTTTAAGGATGCTAAATATTAAATAATGTACTTCCAAATTTCATATTAATTAATATTTGTCTACGAACGTAATTATCAATGAATTGATAATTATCTGAAATGTTTCTCAAAAAATTAAATCTGGGGTTTTAAAATTTAAATAAAGAAAAATGAGAAAAAAAAAGGGTTAGAAAAAAAAGTTAGAAAAAACGAGCTGAAAAAAACAAGTCACGGGAGTCCCATTCAAATTTCATCATTTATGCCATACAATTACTGCCACATCGCTCCGATTTTGTTTATTTTAAAGGCTTATATAAACTTTTCATGTTATAGCAATATTTGAATATTTTTTACAGCACTCACGGGTCGGAGGGTAGGGGCGGATCCCCCGTAGACAAATGTTTGTGTCCCATGAATTCATTTGTCACTAACAGTATATAAATATTATTTCCTAACGATCTCGCAAAAAAAAACCCAAAAAAAACCAAAAAAACAAAAAAACAAAACAATAATCCATTCCTCTAACTGCTATATACTATATATTATATTATATATATATATCTATATATATTATAATAGCTGATTAATATATATATATAGTAATAGTATATGTAATAATAGTATACCGATATGTAAATATATATATACTACATATACTATATATACTATATACTAAATCATACATATAATATCCATGCTATATCATATATTACTATCTATATAATATATATATATATATATAGGTGTTTGCCAAAATTTTACCAAATTT
>JABUQX010098967.1:15000-18900 GCA_015478945.1 Trachelipus rathkii
TCTAAAGACTTTATTTCCACTCTCCCTGAGCCTAACACTGAGAAGTCGTTCGTTCCTGCAAGTACTACACCTGTAGTTCAAAAGAGTTGCGATTCCGAGCTTGTATCCTATCTCTGCCTATCGACTTCGCTCTTCCATTCTTTTTGAAAACATGCTGTCATTTAGCCTACACCCAATAAACCCTCAAACTATTGTTCTATTGCTTTAACCTCCGTTCTTTCTAAAAATTTCGAATCTTATACCAGGAAGATTTGAAAACATCTCAACTCTACTGGCGATCTTCTTTCCTCTTTCTCTGATTCTTTGTTCTCTGCCCTTTGAAATTTCGGTGAATCTTTTGATAGAGTCTGGCACAAAACTTGGATTTCTAAACTTCCTTCCTTTTGTATCCATCCTTCTCTGTGTGATCTTCTCTGATTTCTTCTCCGGTCGATCTGTAGCGGTAATTGTAGATGGCCACCGTTCATAATTTAAATCTATTAATGGTAGTGTTCCTCAAGGTTCTGTCCTATACCCAACTCTCTTTTACTTTCCATAAATGACCTTCTCTCTTTTACTTCTTCACCTATTCACCCTATGCTGATGACCCCGCCCTTCATTACTTATTTCATTTTGCAAGGTATAAATCTTATATTTGTAGTGTTGCAAGTTTGGGTGGTGGCCGCATCTCTATTTGGCTAAAGATGACAAGGTGGTTGTAGGAAAGGAGTTAAATTCAGATGCTATTTCTGGTAGATATTCATTTAGTATATTATTTGGTTGTCTATTTCTTGAATATTGTTCTATTAGGTGGGTGTGTATTTGTTTGGAATATGAGGTGTTGTTTTATTCGGGTTGGATATTACTTAGGATTTGTTTGTATAATATGGCTGGGAAAGAAGGAAGTTGTTTTAGTCTGTGATTGGTGTGGTTAGAAAGTGCAGTGTGTAAGGGATGTTGTTGTGACTGAGTTTTAGCGTAAAATTGGGTTCCTATCATTTCTAGGTGTTTGTCAATGGGGAGTATCTTTGTTCCATCGTGTAAGTGTTGTTGAGGTGTTGTTAATGTACATCCTGTTGTCAATTCATGAATCCTTGTTTTGAATGTTTTGGATTTTTCATGTTTCCTTGGTTAATAACGGATGCCATATTGGTGAAGCGTATTACAGTGATGGACGGATGAATTGTTTGCATATGGTGATGGATATATGTTTGTTAAATTTGATGTCGATGCCAGCTATGGTTCTTAGAATGTTTTATTTCCTGTTTGCTGGTGTTGTCGTGTTGTTTATGTGTTTTAGGAAAGTTAAGTGTGTGTCCAGTGATACTCCTAGAATTTTGGGTGTTTTGTTTAGTGGGATATCGATGTTATTTAGGGATATTTGGGGGTTGGTAGCACCTAGTTGACGGCCTGTTGTGATTAGTGTAATTTAGGATTTGTTTGGTGATGCTGACATTCTATTGTTCCTTAGCCAAGTCTGTATTTGGTTGATATATTATTGGGTTAAAGGGATGCTGTGTTTGGATTCTGGTGTGTGGTAGCTATGATGATGTCATCAGAGTAGGTTGCTATGTTTGTGAGGTCTGTCTGTGGTTGCGGTAAATCTGCTGTGAATTGGTTAAAGAGTGTAGCTGATAGGATTGCTCCTTGGGGTACTCCGTGTTTAATGTTTACTGTGCGTGATTTATTGTTGTTAATCTATATTTGAGCGGTTCTTTCCGATAGGAAGATTGATAATCATTTCTTTAAGGTAGTGGTGATGTTTGATTATAGTATTTTGTGTTTTAGATTATGTCTGGGGACTGTGTGCCATGTTTTAAGTTTTGCTTGGGGATGTGTGGTTTTATTTCATTCAGGATGAGCTTCTCTAGGAGTTTACACAATATGGATAGCAGTGAAATTGGCCGATAGGAAGAGGGATTTGAGGGTTCTTTTCCTGGTTTTAACTTTGGGATGACAATTCCTCTTTTCCAGAGGATGGGAATGTGAATTAATTTGATGGAACTTTTGTATGTGTGTGCTAAATGAACTAGTGCGGTATTTCGTAGGTGTCTAGTGTCGATGTTTGACATGCTGTTTTGCAGGGTGCTGGTGAGTTTTTGAGGCTCTTTTAGGTGGTTTTAATATATGTTGGTGTTATTTCTATTGTTTATGCATATACTATATATATATATATATATATATATATATTATATAATATATATTTAATATAATATTATATATAATATATGTTATAATATATACATTTATATATTCTATATATTTTATTATATATATATATTTATATTAATA
Source organism: Trachelipus rathkii (assembly GCA_015478945.1). NCBI lineage: Eukaryota > Metazoa > Arthropoda > Malacostraca > Isopoda > Trachelipodidae > Trachelipus > Trachelipus rathkii. Next base: position 17,272 of record JABUQX010098967.1, read on the forward strand.
GTATAATATATATATATATATATATTATCTATTAATATTTATAACTATATATATATATTATAATATAATATATATATATATATATATATATATATATATATATATACTATATATATATATATATATATATATATATATATATCATTGCTTTTTCACTACTGTACTATATTAATTAATCGTGTTATCTGAGTTGATGTATCGCAATACCCTTTAATGAAAATATTAAACATCTTTTCAAGCTAACTTTAACTCTCACCTTTGACAGCTTTTGTCTTCTCTTTTAATCTTTTTTGTCTTTCCATTTTTAATTTTTATTTTTTATTTTTATTGACTTAAAAATGAAATCAAAAATTTGAAATTATTTACTGGAATGTTATTTCCAATAATGTTTTAGTGGATCGTGTTGAACTAAGGATTATAAGTTCCTCGAAATTCACAGTTGTCCAATTAAATTCGGTTAGGCGAGTTGCCTATCAGCGTATTAGTAAGTAAATAAATTCAGTCAATTGAAATCACTTTTGCTAATGAACCTTCTCTCCTTCTTTCTTCTCATTAGAGTTAGAGAGGACATTTATTCACAGAAATGATTATAATTGGCTGAATTTTATTACTTACGAATATACTGACTGGCAACTCGTCTAACCGAATTTACTTGGACAAAGTTGTACATGCCTGGTTCTTGCTGTCTTTCATTTCACGCTCTTATAAATGTGATTTAATAAAAGGTTTTATAGTGTTCTACATTTCTAAATTATTCATTAATTCTTTTCTTGTAAAATGATTGGTATAATGATAAGGAACTACACACTAGCTTTAAAATTTTATTTAAAAAAATGTCAAATCAATATATATATATATATATATATATTATATATATATATATATATATATATATATATATATATATATATATATATATATATATATATATATATATTTTATATATATATATATATATATATAAAAATTTTTTTATTTTAATATACATCTATATCCATATAAATCTAGATTTTATTTGTAATTTGGTTTATATATAGATATAAATATACTAAATGTATTTTTATGTATAAAATTTTTATATAAAAAAAATTTTATTAAAATATATATATATATATATATATATATATATATATTCTCAAAGGAGTGGATGAGGTATTTCATTTCAGTAATCTTTTCTAAACCCGTATAATGATATTTAAGCTGTTACATATGACTCTCTACTTAACATAATGCCTCTCTTAATTTTAAAGTTATTAGAGTCATAACTAGGTAATTTATAAACTACATTTTCACTATATCCTTTTTCTTGAACGGGATAGTCATTATCCTCAGTCGGTATAGTTGTCTGGTAACTTGTTGTTGAAGATGTAATATCTACAGTTGTGTCAATAGCATCCTGTAACTTCTTCAGTTGAAGGAGACGTATCTTCACTTGTTACGTGGTCAACGGGTGATGTGGAACAAACGATTGGAGTACTTTGTTCGGTTGTTGGAGAAGTAAAGGTATCAACCGTGGAAGATATTTCGCTCATGGATTTTGTGGTTGCGTCTGTATAATCAACATCAGAAGCTGCTGTGCTTTCACTTGTTGAAGGGTTTGTTATTTTGGTATAAGGTGAAGTGGTAATA
>JABUQX010098968.1:0-10000 GCA_015478945.1 Trachelipus rathkii
ATCTATGAGTATTAGATGAGTTCCAGGTGAGTGCCAGGTGAGTGGTGCAAGAGTGCCAATGATGCCATGAATGGCCAGTGAGTTGCCGAGTGAGTGCCAAGTGAGTGGCCTACAATAGTGCCACGTGGAGTTGCCAAATAGTGCCACTGAAAGTGCCACATCAGTGCCAACTGAGTGCCATTTTTTCCAACCAAAAAGCCCAGCCCCCCCCAGCCCTTAGGGCCCCCCCGCCCCTTTTCTCTAGCTCCCCTGAGCACTAGAATAGCCCTAATAGAGGGGTGGTCCTCTCACCCTAGGTTTTATAAGGTATGAAGGAATCGGAATGGTGTATGATTACAAATCTGCTTAGAAGCTTCCGTACTATGAAGTTAAAGTATTTTCTAACACTTATAGCGACAGAATATATATCTAAAGAGCTACACATTTGAGACAGTGACCGTATCAGAGTCCGCGTCCGCAGGTCAGCCCCTCCGCAAAACCGCCGCCGCGTGCGCCCCGCATACCAATTTTTCCACGTTAGACCTCGTGCGTGCGCCAGCAGGCAAGCAATATTCCGCGTACCGCCGCGCGTGGTCCGCAAGACGCAATATTAACGCGCGAACGAAAAATAATATATATTCATGTAAACTATCAAAGAATTTCATTTCAAATATACTATGAGTCATTCATACTTATTTTTACTACAATTGTACGAAATTTATTAAAAACATATACTTTACATACCTTAAGCAGTAAATCAGAAATCAATAGAGGTGTTATTACCTAACACACAAGGGATTAGTATGCTTTTGTTTTAGTGCTTTACTGCTTTAACCTCTTCTTGCTTACTGCTTTAACTATCTGCTTTACTGCTTTAACTGCTTTAACTCTTGCTTTACTGCTTTAACTATCTGCTTTAACTGCTTAAACTATCTGCTTTAGCTGCTTAAACTCTTCTGCTTTTACAACCTGCTTTAACTCATATACATTATACATACCTTAAAGCAGTAATCAGTAAATCAATAGAGGTGTACCTAAGGGATTAGTTAAGCTTTTTGTTTACCTGTTTAACTGCTTTACCTATCTGCTTTATTGCTTTACTCTCTTGAATTTAACTTTCATTAACTCATATATTTATTTTTGTTTTAATACTTTTTATTTATTTTTATTTCTATTTTTATTTTGTTTTAATACTTTTTATTTATTATTATTTTTTTATTATTTTTTATTATTTTATTTTAATAAAATTGTACGAAATTTTATTAAAAACCTTTTTATATACACTAGTTTTAGGGGTAGTAAAATCGCATTTTTCATTTTAAGCCTTTATTATCATTAATCTAGAATATAAACATTGACATACAAATTTTTTAGCAATCAATATATTTAACAAGTTTATTAAAACCATACATTATTTAAAAACCAACATAATGAAATATACAATAGACTCCACATAAATTAGAATATAAGGGTTGAACAGGGTAAGACATAGTTTTTACACAACTTACATTATTATATTTTAAAAATAAGGTGATATAATGATTATTCAATATAAATTTTAAGTTCAAAGAATCAATTATGTGAACAGCATCGTTTTTTGCTCTATAAACGGAGATCCAATGTCCTGTTGAAGTGATGTGACGAGGGAGTGTATTGAATATGAAGCAGGTATCCTTCTCCAACTTTACAGAGTTTATTTCGTTAATAGCGAACACTCCTAAAAAGCGATGCTCATTTTTAAACACCGATTTTATTTCCTCTTCATTCATCTTTAATATTCAAAGTACGGTTTGCGTACTCTGTCAATTTCAATGAGTTGAGGATGCTCACAGATGAGACCACTACAAGTGATGGGTGTTTGTAGACGTTGATCCAAAAGAGGAGGACTTTAAAGGTTCCCTCCCCCTTTTTTTTCCCCCCCTAGGTACGCCTTTCCCTCAAAATGTTTAAAAATTGATAGGCATTACAAGCTGAACAGGTTGCTTGTGAGGTCATGGCATCATAAATTACTATCTCTTTTGCGTATTCTTCAGATTTAAGCCGGTCCGCACTATCATTACATGATAACAGTATTGGCCTATTAAGTGTAAAAGGAACGAGTACAGGGAAGAGATAGGTCTCCGTTGTATAACATTTCATAATCACGTCCGTGAGGAAGGCCATTCACATGTAAACTGATACCTCTAAGACCGAAAGGTGTGAATTTATAGGGTGATTTTTTATAATTCCCAGAGTAGGCGTCATGCTCCACAATCCCTATTATTACCTTCTGCGGTAAATTTCCGTTCACAATGTTAGGGATATTGATAACTCGATAACCGTGAGTGAGCAAATTAAATATCTTTGGTTTCAACTGCTCTTAATAGGGTACTGCTGCTGTAGTATTCAAAAAGCGAATTTTCAAATTTCCAAATGACGCTGTGGTGATAATTTCACTTTTCTGACATAGAGATAAGCCTCCAGCAGTTTGAAAACAGGTTCTGGACATACAGCTGTAGCAGTAGGTTTACTTTTTATTTTAAGAGCAAATTTAGGATTTGAACGTGATAAAATGATTCTAGTATCTACAGATGGTAGAATGAGTCGTTCTTGAGAGAAGATATCGCCATTTAATCGACCGTAAAATTCATAAGTATTATTTATGACTCTAGCTGCTTTATCTATATGTGCAGCTTCATCTTTGAAACTATAAAAACCACATGATTGGAGATGAGACTGTTTAGCGTCGTCTGAATAATTTAACAAATGCTCTATATAGCTTCTATAAGGATAATTAGCCGCTGCCGCCCCTAGTGAAGTTCCGTTAAGATAGACTTCAACCTGGTTGAAACATGTATACAGGAAATTTGATTCTGTATATACTATATGGTCATCACCCGTAGGAAGATCTGTACCATCAGGTTTTGTGAATTTCGTTTTTACATATAAAAACACATTAGAGGGGTCTAGGTATTGATCAGAAGTACCTGGAATATTGAACTCTAGAGGAACATCTGTATTGGTAATTGAATGCAGAGGATTAATACTGATAAAGTTGGAATCGCTAACGCTAATCTGTGTAGGGTTCATGGAGAAGAGATCCAATTCACTCTTACAACAATCAGGACTAGAAGGATGAAGGAAATGCATCTTGCATGTGCGAGTTCTGGCTGTATAATGAACATTTTCATGAAAAACATTACTTATATACAGTAATACACACCTCGTATAAAAGTTATCAGTTAGTAATTAAATAGCAAATACATCAATACATTTTTTCTTTAGAGGTTTTTTTCCGCTTAGTCTTTTTCTTTATGGCAATCTTCTTGGTGCCTCGCCCCTGGCCTGACATTTTACGCCTTATTTTACGCTTAACATCGTCCAACATCTCATCTGAAACATCGGCGATACGTCTTTTTAATGCTGTACGAGGATTATTTCCTGCAGCAATATCTTGAATAGTATGCAAGCCTGTTCTTATAGCTTTTTTACCTATATATTCCCCACCTCTCCTGAGTAGAGGCCTTGCACTTCTCCATAGTTTGGCAAAAAATCCACCAAGGCCATACCCCCTCTGCATTTTTGATCCTCTGAATACCCTTTCTTCTTCCATTATTACAGGAGTGTCTTTCTTATACTATCTTTACACTGTGAGAGTATGTTAATGAATGAAAAAAATATATCTGACTACACCTCTTATATATTCCATTATGCTGTAATTACTGCATCTGTTTCTTTCTAATATGAACTTTGCATAACAAATGCGCGTATGTAAAGGGGAAGGATTTCTTCTACATCTTTTATATGCACGCGTAAAGAGTCAAAAGTTTATCTATTCAGAGGTAGAATAATGAAACATAAGGCGAAAATGTTTATAAACTTTTACTTCTCCTTTGGGAAAATATATACTCTTAATAAAGGAGGTTTAGTTATTGCCTGACATATTGATGATCAATTATGTTTGTATATACATAAGCGCCATACCTGGATGATTGAGCATCTCGGATGGGGTACATGTATATGCAGTACTCGCTCTGCTTCATCTTTTTGTCATGTGGAGTCATGCGGTTTATCTCCACAGATAGTATAACCTCTTCACATCAGTAGGATATCATGAGTATCTCCAGCCCAAGCATCACATACGTTTACGAATATGTTTACGCTGCCACGGTGATCGTTCGAGAAAAAACATGTCACGGTTTCGTAGGTTTACACTTACTTTTGAGCTTAAAGATATTATTACTTTATCTTCATAGGTACGCATTTCAGTTTTGTTATACCAAGTCCTTACACATAATACTCATATCAAAGAGAACGTTTAAATAACTAAAAATAGCAGGCACCGATTTAAAATATGACCTCCGCAAAGTAAATTCTTCAATAAAGTATTCTTTTGTAGCAAATGTAGCCGTATTCACCTTTTTGGCAATTGTAGTCCTTTTCAGATAACGAGTACCTTCCACTTGTAATATAGTTTCAACACATTCTACACTTCTGTACACTTTCATCCAGAATAGATTGTGAGGTAAATTTTCTATGTCTGTATTTAATATCATTTCACATAATCCTACTTCGTATGCCTCTCTTTCAAGTTGTATAGGATTCATTAACACAGTTGTAAAATCCGAGAGTTTATTATCAGGATGTAAATCCAGGGAGGCTGAAGACGGGAGAGTTATATAAAAGTGATCTACACTCTCCATGATTATAATGACAACTGATTAATGATTCTTAACTTCACTTGCTTTTATATAAGTATTAAACTTAGCAGGGTATCCCCTCCACTTCACCAGATACTGTTTATTTTTCCCTTTTCCTCTCGTAGCTAATATTTTTTCAATTTTATATTCATGAGTTACAGGATTGAACCTTACTTTTTGTATTTCCTGTTTATAAAATCCTCCTTTTTTTTCACCATCTAAATCTTCCAGGTAATATAGCTTTAAACTATCACGACGGAGTGGACGGATATTGTGCACTTTAAAAACTTCAGTAGTCCAACCGGATTCATATCCTTTTCTAAACCTTTCTTCTGTTCGAGATACTCTTACATAATCGTTTACCTTTATTCCTGAATTATCTTTTATTTTGTTTTCTTTTTCATGTAGATGGGTTCTACGGCCTCTAGTTTTTGACATTTCTAAAGGAGTTGACTTTATAGTTCTATGGTAAGATCTGTTATAAGAATAAGCCAGATCGTCCAGTATATCAATATATTTAAAGGTATTCATTTTAGTAAAGTACCTATGCATGCGTTCTTTAATAGTACGTTGGACTCTTTCAACTATAGCCGCTTTGTTTACGGAAAATGTATTGTAATAGCTTATACCATACTCCCAGAGCAGCTCCTGAAACTCTCGCCCCTTGAATTCCATTCCTGAATCTGTCCAAAATGATTTAGGTGTTCTCCGTTCGTCCTCTATAATTTCAAGTACAGCACCGGCAACGGTAGCTGATCTTTTATCTTTTATTGGCTTCAACCACAAGTATCTAGAGTATACGTCAATTGTAAAAAGTATATATTGAAGCCTTCATTATAAGTGCTGTATTTAATCATTTCCGATAAATCTAACTGCCATATGCTATCGAGCTGCGTAGATATGGTTTTCCGTGTAGGAAATTTTTTTCTTACAGGTTTATGTAGAGTAAACGCCTCTTCACCCTCTAAATATGCTTTTAACTCTTTTTTCTCAATATTAGGATACCTTAAAGCAAACCTTAGTGAAACCCCAAAACTACTTTGGCTCCTCAGATTGAGTTAATACTTATATCAACTACCTCCTTTGAGGCCATGAGGGCGTACCTGATGCCCACATGTAAACGCTAATATATATATATATAATATATATATATATATATATATCTATTATATATATATATATTTATATACTCGACACACGTGTAAGCGTTATATATATATATATATATATATTTGAACCAAAAATGTGATATAAAGGTCGAAGGGTTAAAGAAAAAGGTTTAAAATAACATATTTATTTATACACAGACATTACAACTAAATAAATATATGATAATACATAATTACGATTTAATCCAACTAGGTTTATTATAAGGTGTTTTTCTTATTCGTCCTCTGGTAACACGTTTAAATTTATCTGATGCGTAAGAAGTGCCTGATGGACTTGAATCAGGTCTTGGCGTAATGGGGATATTATCCAAGTCTGCTAATCGTTGTGTATTTAAGATTAAAGTTCTGGGAAAATTAATAGTCTGAAGTTCTTGTTTGATCTCATTCCATCCTTTTACAGGGCCTTTCTTCCAGTTACGGGAGAGATCAGCTATCAAATCCACAATATTTGACCCTTTAACTATTTCATCATCAATTACGATCTGTCCTGCTTCATTCAAAGATAATTGTTCTTTTAAAATATTATATAAAGCTATTCCTGATTTACGCACTCTAATAGGTAAGCTCTCCTCTAGGATATTTTTAAATATATCTTCATTTTTCACTTCAAGTTTTACTTCATTAGGTATATCTACATTATCGGTTAGCGGAATACGTAGGGATGGATGTAGGTGCAAGTCTTTAAGATCTATCAATTTTTGTATGGCCTCTTGGTATAAGATGCGTTTCTCATGGATGTTAATGTCTGAATTTAATATTCTGTACACTTCTTTCTCGTATTTGGTTATCTGTTCAACTTTAGGATCATATAAACTATGAGGTATGAGGTTGCTGAAAGATAATGAATCGTCCAATATAAGGAATTCTTGTTGGGGCAGTTGTGTTGGCTGAATGGAAAGAGGTTGTAATGTCAAATGCATTTGGATGTATATCTGCGTATATAGGGGTTGTGATGTGGATTTTGGTGAGTGGGTTGCAATACTGGCCATATTCGAGATTGGTGAATGAATGAATCGGCTGAATGAATTCTTGTACACAGATGCTTGTTTATTTACTTCATTTTCTCATACTCATTATATGGAAGTACAGCTACCTTCTTCTTATGGTGCCAACCACTTAGTTATCAGTGGAGCTATAACGGAGAAGAGTAATGGTAAGGAATACTCCTCCCCCTCTCTGTAGTAACTTCTTTTTATTTTTCAGATTTTTTATGTTGAGGGAGAGTTTTTTAATGATGTTTCTATAACGACGTAGCTTTACCTTCTGAGGCCTGTTTAAAGGAACATTTCCCTTTATAAGATTTAAACAGACTTCACATACACACTGGATGAATTTCTCATCCTCACTAATTAGTTTACGTTTTTCCAGAAGGTTTCCAGCTTTTTTAAATTTTTTATAAGAGGTAAATACTTTGCAACTAGAGCACTCATTATTCAGGTATGTATACAGTTTCTATCTCATAGGGAAGAATGTTGGTACGGAGCAACACTCGGTGCGTGTTTTTGGGGTGAAGTTCACACATCAAATAACCGTGGGGGATAGAAGTAACCTCTTTATATACTTTTAAGAACTCTTTCCTTTGAAGGGGAAACATTTGAGTTGCCAATACATTAATTTGACTCATGTCTCTTCTTTGGCCAAACAATAGTAAATACTGTGTGTTTAAAGAAACACTTCGCATATGCTTGCTTTGATGAAAAATATTCTGTGTTATGAAAAACACAGAGACATTTAGATGGTGAGAATAAACTGTGAACGCTTCTGCTATTTCCAAATTCAATTTGTGCATTAAATCATCTAATACAATAATTTTGTGCCCATGTATATTGTCCAGCGACCTAATATCGTATATGCCTTCGTGAAATTGAATAACATCTTTATATTCTTTAAATTTTTCCTGATAAACATTATAACACCATATTATTTTTACAGGGGCTTGCTCAAAAATCTCCATTTCCTTTAAAATATTTAATAATAGAAAGGTTTTACCACAGCCTGTCGGACCAGCTACAAGACATGTAGCCGGACTTCGGAACGTAAATTTCTCCACATCCATACTCGTTAAGTGAATAATGAATAATGAGATTAATTAAAACTGTAAAGCAGTAAAGTATATGTTTTTAATAAAATTTCGTACAATTTTATTAAAATAAAATAATAATAAAATAATAATAAAATAATAATAAATAAAAAGTATTAAAACAAAATAAAAATAGAAATAAAAATAAATAAAAAGTATTAAAAAAAATAAATATATGAGTTAAAACAGTAAAGCAGAGAGTTAAAGCAGTAAAGCAGATAGTTAAAGCAGTAAAACAGTAAAACAAAAGCGTACTAATCCCTTAGGTAACACCTCTATTGATTTACTGATTTACTGCTTTAAGGTATGTAATGTATATGAGTTAAAGCAGAAAGCAGAGAGTTTTTAAAGCAGTAAAGCAGATAACGTTAAGCAGTAAAGCAAGATAGTTAAGCAGTAAAGCAGAGAGTTAAAGCAGTAAAGCAGATAGTTAAAGCAGTAAAGCAGAGAGTTAAAGCAGTAAAACAGTAAAACAAAAGCATACTAATCCCTTAGGTGTTAGGTAATAACACCTCTATTGATTTACTGATTTACTGCTTTAAGGTATGTAAAGTATATGTTTTTAATAAAATTTCGTACAATTGTAGTAAAAATGAATGACTCATAGTATATTTGAAATGAAATTCTTTGAATAGTTTACATTGATATCATAATTTTTCGTTCGCGCGGTATATTAGCGACGCACGCGGCGGCACGGTTTACGCGGGAATATTGCGCTGCCGGGCGCACGCGGGCGGTTACGCGGAAAATTTGGCGCCTGCCGGGCGCACGCGGCGCGGTTTCGCGGAGGGGCTGACCTGCGGACGCGGACTCTGAAACGTTTGCGGTCACTGTCTCAAATGTGTAGCTCTTTAGATATATATTCTGTCATGCTATAAGTGTTAGAAAAATACTAACTCATAGTAGGAAGCATTCTAGCAGATTGTAATATACCCATTCGGGATTCTCTAATACCTTATAACCTGGGGGTAGACACCCATTTTAGGGCTATTCTAGGCTCAGGGGAGGCTAGAAAAGGCTTGAAAAAAGTGGCACTCAGTTGGCACTATGTGGCACTCACTTGGCACTATGTGGCACTCACTTGGCACTCATTGGCACTCACTTGGCACTCATTGGCACTCATTGGCACTCACTTGGCACTCACCTGGCACTCACCTGGCACTCATAGAATACTCATAGAACACTAATAGAGCATCACTAGATACTCCTTACGGTGATTGGGAGCCATTAAAGTTGAGGCATCAAAGTTGGGGCATCAATAATGCTGAGGCATCAAAATTGTACCGTAGAATACAAAAGGGTTGGGCGAAAAATTAGGGCTGCCTAAAAATTAGGGATGGCCTAAAATTAGGGTGGGCCAAAATTGACCCATGGAAGACCAAAGGTCTGGTAGTGTGTTTGTACGTGTGTAAAAAATGTAAGTTGCAAGTATCTATGGTGAGTGTAAGTGTCATAGTGAATGTGTGTGTATGTGTGTGGTGTGTGTGTGTGTGTGTGTGTTGTGTGTGTGTGTGTGTGTGTGTGTGTTGTGTGTGTGTGTGTGTTGGGTGTGTGTGTGTGTGTGTGTGTTGTGGTCAGGTGTCAAGGTTAGAAAGATCCATACATACGTTCAAGTTAGGAACGAAATATGTGACGGGTGGGCCACGAGTGGGTAAAAAATTAGCGTGGGCCAAAAATGACCCATGGTATATGGCAAGCTTTGGAGAAAAGGTCAATGACAAAAAGGTAAAGACATCAAAAAGGGCTAAGCCCCTAAAGGAAGGACAAAAAATTACCGTGGGCCAAAAATGACCCATGGTATATGGCAAGGTCAAGGCCGAAATATCATGGTCAAACAAGGTAAAGACATCAAAAAGGGCTAAGCCCCTAAAGGGTGGCCTAAAATTACCGTGGGCAAAAAATGACCCATGGAAGACCAAAGGGTTGGTCGAAAAAATTAGGGGGGGGTACGTACAACGGTTGCTTACGCAACCGTTTGGCGCAACCCTTCTTCGAAGGGTTGCAAAAATTAGGGTTGCCGAAAAAATTAGGGTTGCCAAAAAATTAGGGTTGCCAAAAAATTAGGGCGGCCAAAAAATTAGGGTTCTCAAAAA
>JABUQX010098968.1:15000-20783 GCA_015478945.1 Trachelipus rathkii
TTATAATATATATATATATATCATATAGTATATACATTATATATATATTCTGAAAATAGCAATATTTATAGTACACTAATAAAATTTATAGTCAATATAAAATGAAACGACACGTTCTGAGGAGGTATTAGTATTGGCCGATTTCACGGAGATGGAGGAGCCATTGAGGCAGTTTACGGCAATACAAAAGTTCGAGGAGCACCGACTTATCGAGGATGAAATAGGAAGACGCCTGGTGCAGGATGACGTCTTATATACGGAAGCTGGTGAAAGAAGCAAGGCTTCAATGCAAAAAGAGTATATGCTGAAGCTACAGAATACGGTAGCTGCAGAGTGGAAGAAGTGCCGGAAAAATGGAGCAGAGAGCAATAATTTCGTGCCAATATATAGAGTAAAAGGAAGAGATCTGTCATTGTTAAATTACAAGGGCAAATTCCTAATTAAATAACATATTAGAAATGTTATAAAGAACTGTTGACGAGAGTAAAACTGAGAGGAAGATAAGAAGCCAAACTGGCAGAGAGCATCACGGCTACCAGGCATGAGAATACGAATAAAACACTGAATCTAGTCTTTAGTTTTTAAAGACCTAGATTTAGAGAAGAATGGAATCCAATGTTGGGTTGAGTTGCCTTCGTTGATTTGCAAAAAAGCCTTTGATTCAGTGCCTCAAGATTAAGGCTGTTTTTTATTTTTTGTCAACATTTCAGATTTTAGTAATGTTGGAGATGAAACCATAAAGTTATTTGAAACCAAACCCTTGTAATAGTAAACCTGATGGAGGTTGAGAGAATTATATAAATGAAATAATTATAAAGTTATGATAGATGGCAGCAACATAAAAGAGGAGAAAGTTTTAAGCTTTTAGAAGTGTTCGTTCGAAATAAGAGCGAGGCCATAGAGGGAGTGATTCCACTCATACTCCTCCTCTTCAAATGCGTTTTCTATCCCTTGCTGAAGAACTCAGATAATGTTGAGCCACACTGCCAGTGAAAAAATCTGCTTTGAGAAAGTTACTTGTATCCCCACTATTGAGTATGTGCGGAGCGTCTGTTGGCACGACCACACGAACACATAAGAAGCAGATACAAGCACGAGATGGACCTTTGATGGTATTGCTGCCGGAAAAAGCAGAAGAGAAAAAAGTGAGAAACAGAACTATATACGAGAAAGAACAGCCGGTATCAATGTTGCGCAACTGAGAAAATATATAGAAAAACCAAACTGAGGTTGACTGGACTCTGAGAGAGGATAGGAGGAGAGAGAGAGTGCGAAGAGGTCGTGGAGTGCACGAGACCGAGCCCAGAATCACCGAAGGGAGCCGAAAAGAAGATGAGAGACGAGTAGAGAAGGTACTGAAATCCATAACTTCTCACCGACATCATGGAAATCTGAGAAGAGGCGAGAACTTCGACATGATACAAGAGGATGTGCAGAGGAACGAAAACGCCCTCATAGGAGCTGATGAAGAAGCCGATAATAATATAATATATATATATATATATCATATAATATATTATATATATAATATATATATTCATACATATATACATATATATATTATTATATATATATATATATAGTATAGTATATATATAACAATATATATATTATATATATATATACGTACATATATATATATATATATCATATATATTATATAGTTATTTATATAATATATATATATATAATATATATATATATAATTTCATATAATATATATTATATATTATATATAACTATATATATATATATATATATATACTAATTATATATATATAATCAAATATATATATATATATATAAATATCATTATATATATATATCATATATTTAATATTATAATATGCATATATAAATATATGATTATAGATAATTATCTATATCATTAATCTATCATATATATATATATATATATAATATATATAATATATATATATATACTAATATTGAGCTATTTATAAGTGGTTGACTCCAGGAGCGAAATTCAATAATTAATAATGCTATCGTGTATTTTAAATAAATTTTAATAGAGTACCAATACAAAATTTTGAGATACCTAATCCTAATATTAACCTAACCATAGACCCCAACCTAACCACCTAACTCTACCTAAACCAAACTTAACTAACATCTAACCTAAACCTAATATTAAACGAGTCAACCACTTATAACTTCCAATATATAATACTTATATCTACTATATAATATATTACTATATATTCTCCTTATATTTTTAAATTTAGATATAAAAAACTATTTTGCATATATATATATATAGATATATATATACTAATACATATAATATATATATATATACGATATATATATACATATATATACTATACTATATTAATCATATAATATAATAATATATATATATATAATATATACTATATATATATATACTATATCATATATATATTAATATAAATTAGATATATAATATATATATGGTGAAATTTTACCATTAGCGGCGCCAGATATCTCGAAAACTACTACTCGTACCAGGAAACAGATAAGAAATGTTAAATTATAAGAAAAGAAAATAAATAAAAAAATAAATTCCATATTTATATGGCGCGTGATTTTTTTTAGCGAATGTATAATTAGAAAATGTAATTTAAATTGTATGAAAATATGTTATTAGATGATGTATTTCTGTTGTGTTGCAATAAGTTGGAATTAGTTAGCTTTTTACAGTATTTTAACTTTATTAATAAGTGAAAAGAAATGCGTAAAATATAAAGATCAATGTAAATTATATGAAGAGAGACGAAGTTATATATATATATATATAGATGTATGAAAAGAAAATAAAAAAAAAATATGGAGCCATATCACGAAATTCTTTTTTATACCATGTGCGTTTAAAATATAGTTGTTATAAAGATAATTTATTTTTTTTGTTAATGAACCGCAAGCTACATTAGTAAAACGAATTTTAGGATTATCGTGGAGAACAGTTGTAGACTGGTACAGTTTTTGCAGAGAAGTGTGCGAGTTTGAAATTTTAAATACAGTAAATAAAATAGGGGGTGAAAATACAATCGTTGAAGTGGATGAAAGTGTGTTTGGTAAACGAAAATTCCATAAAGGTCGAATAGTTGAAAGTAAATGGGTATTAGGTGTAATAGAAAGAGGGACAGGTAAATGTTTTTTCGTGCCTGTACCAAACCGAAATAGTGAGACAATAAGAGAAATTTTAAAAGAATACATTCTTCCCGGTACTACGGTAATTACAGACGAGTGGAAAGGATATAGAAATTTAAAAGAGTTAGATTTAAATCATCTCACAGTTAACCACTCTCTTAACTTCGTGAATCCAGGAGATGCTGCTTGCACTAACACTATAGAAGGAGAGTGGTTAAAGGTATGTAATGAGAATGAAATCGTAATTTATGAACAGAAATAGCCAAAGGTAAAACATAATTTAACGTGACGTAACATAAGCAAATGTAACAATATTTTTTTTAAAATTTTAGTATATTTGGCTAAAAGAAAACAGAGGGCACAATACTTTTTTAAATTTCATGGAATTACTACAAAAACAAAATGAAATGTTTTGAACGTAAGTATTTATTTATTTATGGCAAATTTTACATTAGCGGCCCCAGATATCTCGAAAACTACGACTCGCACCAGGAAACAAAATATGATTAGGATATCTAATTTTAAAGCTTATTAAATTTATTTTCTTATCTAAAATGTTTAATTGCCAGAAAAAAAATGAAATTACATACGCTGATTCCAAATATCTTATCTGTTTCCTGGTACGAGTCGTAGTTTTCGAGATATCTGGCGCCGCTAATGTAAAATTTGACCATATATATATATATATATATATATATATATATATATATATATATATATATATATATATATATATATATATATATATATATATATATATATATATATATATATATATATATATATATATATATATTTCTTCTTCTTCTTTATCTTCCTTATATTTTCCCAAAAATGGGAGTAAGGTGCGTGACAAGCATCGAAAAAGAAAAGCAGTAGAAGAATATGACAAAAGTCGAAAAGAAAGCCCAGCCTTACCGCCCCCTCTGTACCATTAATTAGTAAGAACTCGTCGCAGTCAAAAATCCACCCTAGAGCTTCACGGGACCGCGACGGACCCTCACTATGGTAGATCGTCAGTGTAAGGGTTCATCCCTTGGCCCAGGTGGGCCACAACCAATCAACCATACCCCCTCACAAAACCCCGACATTCTCTCCTATTATGCACCTTTATTCTCGCCTCTGCCAAACTCACATTTCTCTCCTTCAGACATTCGTTTACTGACTCAATCCACTTTTTCTTCGGTCTCCCAGCCGGTCGGTTCCCAACACACTCGCCACTATACATCCGCTTAACCAACCGACTATCATTCATCCTTTCCACATGACCAAACCATTTCAACATACTTTCATTTATTCTCTCGTTTACCCCTTTCTTCACACCACACAGCTCTCTAATACGTTCATTCCTCATTTTATCAATTCTTCTCACACCTAGCACGCCCCTAAGATTGTCCATCTGAACACATTGAACTTTAGATCTATACTTCTTATTCCAGACCATAGTCTCACTACTATACAATAACACAGGTAACAACATACCCTCATGTAAGACCCTAGCACACTCAAGACTTAGTCCCTTTACATTGACCAACGATTTAATTGCACCAGCCACCTTCCTGCCATTCACAACTTTCTTACTACACTCTGCATCATCCGTTCCCTTCTCATCCAACATATACCCTAAATATTTAAACTCAGACACTTGTTCCAGCTGCTCACCATCTAACATAACTTCACACTGAGGACTGTCCTCACTCACAATCATAACCTTACTCTTATCTACGTTTACTTTCAAACCCCTTCTTTTACACACCCTGTCAAATCTCTCTATACCAATCCTCTCAAACTCTCTTCAGATTCGCCACACATAACCAAATCATCCGCATATAATAGGTAGGGCACCCTCCACTCATCTCCATTCTCCCTCATTCTAACACCATTTTCTGCCACCCCCACCTCTAATTCTTTCATAACCCTATCCATATATACAAATTGAATAACCAAGGAGACATAACACAACCCTGCCTCACTCCGCTATTAATACTAAACCAATCACTTTTGACATCATTTATTCTTACACACGCCTCACTATCGTAATACATACTTTTGATTCCATTCAGAAGCCTACCACCAACACCATATATCACTAACACCTGCCATAGATTCCCTATTAACCCTATCATACGCCTGTTGCAAATCCATAAAACCTAAATACAATTTATTCTTCTTCTCCTCATTTTCTCAATCATTTGTTTCAATGTAAAGATTTGATCCACACATCCTCTACCTCTCCTAAACGCACCTTGTTCTTCACCAATCAGTCCTTCAGTCAATCGACGCTCTCTTTCGACCAAAATACCATCATATATCTTCCCTACAACATCCAATAAAGTAATTGCCCAATAATTTCTACAATTCCCTTTATCTCCCTTGCCCTTATATAAGGGTACTATTACTGCTCTCTTCCAATCCCTCGGAACTATACCCTCCATAAACGCTTTATTACACAACTTCAGGTTCCAATTATATTTATATATATATATATATATATATATATATATATATATATATATATATATATATATATATATATATATATATATATATATATTGAAGGGCCTGCCAGCTTAAGGAAGATTTAAGATTTAAAAGTGGATTTTCCTTTGAAAGAACTCAAAGTATAATTT
>JABUQX010098969.1:5000-20000 GCA_015478945.1 Trachelipus rathkii
ATGATTTTTTACCTGGTTTTTTCTTATATGCGTTTATTAATTATACTTGCTATTCTTGATTTTGAGTATCTGAATTGTGTCGTTATCTACACGTACTATTTTTTCTGGTTTACGTCTTAGCTTCTACTTCTATTATATCGTTAAGTATTATTATCTATTATAATTTGTCTTTGTGTAGACTATATTATTATTATATTTTTTTATCATATTTGAGAGTCGCTATTATTTACTAGCTAACTATATATGGATCATGATATATGTAGATTATTACACTCTCTAGTTATATCTTTTGTTTTATATTCTTTAATTTATCGTTCGGTACTTATATTCTACATTGCTGAGTTGTGCGCGACGTGCATAGAGATTTCTTTTATGGCATTATAGTCCGGATGTAAATAATCATATTTGTTTACTATGCGCTCTGTTCCTTTGATAGATTATTCTTCGCATTCTAGTTCAGATTATATATTACAATAAGGAAAACATCAGAGAGAAATCAAATCGCTCTGAGCGGTATCAAGATACTCTCTCCAGAAATCATCCCTTTCCATATAAGCACGCTTGCTTTCTTCGGTAGAGAGGTATGGTAGAGAGTTCTCATTATGGAGATGAGGTGCTGTCGATTTCCTGAATTTCGCTTCGTACATATTTTTTTCGCTAAAGTAAGAAGCACGTCAGCGGGGCTAAGAGGTGGTTTAAACCGCGCTCGTGAGAAGTTCCGTTGACTTGATACTAATCTCCGCCTCTAGCTCTGGGAGCAAACTTTATTATTCACAGAAAGTGTATTCCTGTGTGTCTAGCACTTTTTACTCCAATTATAATTATTTTACCTTATGTTGAAAATAATAATAACTCCGGTTCTGTATTGCCTCATGTGTAGATAATGGTGATTCTTTAAATGTACCATTCTATACATACTTAGATAGAGGGCGGTTGCTCACATAAAGAATGCACCAATCTAGCAAGTTTTACCCTCACTATTTGTTATAGTTGTGTGAGGGTTACCCTGGATGTCATGATATCTCCATGTAACTTTTCAAATCAGTCGCCCTTCTGTGACTATTACTCCAATCTTAGAAAAACCGAACAACACTATTATATATATATATAATATCTACGGATTTAATCTACAAATCCATTCAGACACCTGGAGAACATGACTGTAATTTGCAACGTAACATTCTTATTCGATTCTGGACTTCATATTATTGTCGTCGTTTACCGGTGCATTTGCCTTCAGGTCTTCCAGCTTTCTTCTTGGTCACCTCAAAATCACGCTGCACGGATTCATCGCTAGACACAGCAAAACTTCCTTTTCGGCATCGGATTTCTTTCATCAAATATTACGTTTGATTACCTGGGCAGATATATGTTCCAATTTTTTGCGGATTCCACTTACGATATCTTATTACCCACGTTTTGCTGTATATTTTAATTTGGTTTCTGTTACTCTTCCCTTTCATATGCTGCTAGGCGCGTGAGAAGAGTTTTTGCAAATATGAAGTGGACACTATCCATGTTTCTCATAAGCAAGCGTGTCGCCTCTTACTATAGTTATATTTCCGTCCCCTCTTCGGGTTCCGTCTTCTTTCGATCATTGTTTAATCGTTTGCTGATTAGTGGGTTCGATGAGAATTCATTTTGGATTCTTGCTCACTGAGCTCGTAACTCTGATGCCCTTTTTACAAATTACTTCTAATTGGTATCTGTGACGCGGCTCACGCGTGTGTGTTATCGTCATCGCCATGTGCAATTGTTTGCAAAATAATCAGGAGCGCGTAACTGTCAAGGTGCAACTCGTGAGTCTTCACATATGTTCGAATATCATGTTTCTCTTTTCTCTTTGTGGTGTATCTACTAGTCAGATTGGCTTTTGTCGTTCTTCAGAGGGTTTTGAGTCTTATGTATGCATATGTGAATAGGAGCTATTTTCATGCTGGTGTTGCATTTTGATGCATATGCATGGATTACATTTAGAACGTCGCACTTTTCTGGACCTTTCCTTCGGAGTGCAGAGTTCTCGTGATTCACGTATGTCGGATTTCGAGTGTTTGGCTTCTTATATTTCATATCTCTTGTGAATATACTCTTCTATTTTACTAATATTGATGTGCCATAGTAATCAAGAATTTATGTATAGGTGATACTTTGTTCACTAACAATTTTTCTATTAGCAGGTTGATGTTATGGTATGTATTTATTTTGTTTTTATTAATCTATACAGATTATACCAACTTTTCTAATGCACATATGCAACCTTTTTATTTCTGTATAATATAATATCATCATATTGTATTTCAAATATGTATTTATATTATTGCGATTGCATTTTAATTTGATTTTAGATCTTTCGGATGTAATCCAGTTATGCTCGAATATTTTGATATTCTTTCATTTCAT
Source organism: Trachelipus rathkii (assembly GCA_015478945.1). Lineage (NCBI taxonomy): Eukaryota > Metazoa > Arthropoda > Malacostraca > Isopoda > Trachelipodidae > Trachelipus > Trachelipus rathkii. The sequence goes on from JABUQX010098969.1 coordinate 7,401, forward strand.
GTATAACTATTTTTGTGCCTTCAAATGTTGTTATAGTCCTTACTTAATAATTGTCTTGTATCTAATTAGATATAGCTTTGCATTTGAAAGTACTTTTAACTTTATGTATTCTTAGTTTATTTAATATATTGTATTATATTTATTATATTATATCATTTACTAGATACTTCTCACTCGTGTTTAGGCTGAGGGATAAGTAATGTAAGCACCTCTTTCCATTTATTAAACTTTGTAAAATATTTATAATATTTATGTTCGCATTTACTTTAATGCTTAAAGATTTTGCAGTAAGACGTCGAAAGATTTTTCTTAGCTATTCTAAGTGAAATGATATTATGAGTTTTAGTACACCCGTCCTGTTGAGATACTCTTCCGTCCATTTATTTATTTGTTTACAATTATATATAGAATCGAAAGTATAATAATTTCCTCGAATTTTTAGTAAGTACTCGCGCGGCGAGAAGAGTGCGAGCCAAACGTGAGAAGAGAGCGCAGGCTTCCGGCAGAGAGAGTGAAGGTTATGAATTTCCAAGAAGGTGCATGCCGTATTCTTTCTGATCATTGATATCTTTTGTTCATTCTCTTTTATATTTTTCGCATCAACAAAATTTTCGCAAAATAAGAAAGAGTCAGGGCAAGGGTTGGTAAACGCGCTGGACAAGTCCGTGACCTGCCCAGATTGTTATTCGCTACGTATATATAATATGAGTATTTTCGGTTGCTAATACAGCAGCAGTTGGTTATTTATGCCTTACTAGTGTCACTTTAGCGTTTCATTTGTGGTAAATGCATGTTCTATTACATCTATCTATAGAGTTTATTGTTTAAATAATATTTATCTCTTTTTTTTTTTTGGGGTTTTTTTCATTCATATAATTATTTTTTGTTATGCTTTATAAATTCCAATCATCTTCTCTAATAGATGCGGGTGCTTTGTGCTTCTTTAGTAAGAATAGCCTGGACCTAACCTTATGACAAGGGTTGTGTTTTATATCTTATAAGTGAGTATATAGTTAGGTTCTATTTTGCGTGCTCCTTCATCAGTTTAGTGATGAGTATATTTGTATATATTAATATTGAGTATAGGTATTATAGTGCCGTTTTTAGTATAATAATATGGATGATTAATATTTATATACATAGTTTATTATATTATTAAGCGTGTTTCCCTTGGTATTTTTTTTTTTTGAGGTTTGAGGACAGTGCTCTGAGCGATATGAGGTTTTTAATCCACTCTCTTGGTAGGAATATGGAGTCGTGGGGGGAAGTTAGGGGGGGACGATTATTAATTTATTTAAGCTATGAAGTTGACATTATATATTTATTGAAATATATATTAAAATTAGTCCAGAGTAGTTTTATTATTGTAATATTATCCGATAATAGTATTTTGTATTTATACTAATATTTTGCTACTACTGTATAATTAATATATTTTTTGAGAACTCTATTAGTTAGGTTTATTTATTATTATCGTAATATGTTTATTATCATATTATTTATTGTATGTAGTATAGTATTGCTATATTATCGTTCGTGATTTTATATTTTACTGTGTGTGTTGTGTGTATATATTTCCTTATTCGCTAGTATAGTGTAAGCGGTGAGTACGGTTCATTTTTTATTATATATTTGCTTACTTATTTGTATTTTTATACAGTTATATATAATTATTATTCAGTTTAGTTAAGTACCCCATTCATATACATTTTTAATATTATTATCTATTATATCTTTTATTTTTTTATTTTTATATATTTATCATGAGAGCGAGTTGAGCTTCTGTATTTTCTTCTTTATTGATATCATCCATGTTCTTGTTTTTATATCTATAATTATTTATTATTTGAGAGGGGGGGGGGATAAGTGAGGGGATGCTTATCATCCTATCAGTGGTTGCTTTGGTGAGTATATAATATATATAGGGTGTAAGATATGGTGGGCTGTGTTTACAAATATATTGGTGATACGCAGATACTCATTATATGTGATCATAATAGAGTTTATCGGAGACCAGTATGACTAGGATTAATTCCGAAACTCTGTTTATCTGCGATATTTATGATTTCGCCATTATTATTATTAATACTTTATTCGGTAGTTTGGAAACAAAAATTATGCTATGCGATTATAATTCCCTAGATTAATTACGTAAATATTAGATTTTATCGTGATATAACAGATAACTCTCTGAAACGTTATCTATGTCTGATAATATTTACACTAATACAACGCCCAGCACTATGCAATATATATATTATTACTTTATTTTTTTATATTATTTATTTACTAGTTAGGCTTCAGAGAGACAAGTGTCTATTATCGATTTTTTTTTGTTTGTTTTCTTTGAATTTATATTACTATTTGAGTGGGGAGTTTGTGTAGTAAGATATATTACGTCTTTGTGTATATATAACGTCTTATCGAGGGTATAATATTCTATTACGCTTATAGGGGTTCTTATATTATATTTATTTTTTTTCTTTTGTTTTTATGAATATTTGTGTTTATAATATTATTTACTTGCCTTACCCATATTGATAATTTTCCAGGTATCGTCCTAGCTGGAGTATTATAATTATTTAGTTATTATTTAATATTATAATATAACCTATAATATATATATAATCTATTTATTTTTTTTGTGAGGGATTTCATATACTATTTACCATATTGCTAGTATTTTTTCTACATATAATTACTCATATCATTATATACTATAGTAGGTTCTTAAAATCGTTTTTCCCATCCTGCAGTTTGTTCATTTTGAATATTTTACTATAAATATATAGTTTTATAAGATTAGCATACTCATTGTTATTATTAAATTATAATTTTATTTCTAATTACTGTTATGTAAATAATATATAATTAATTATTATCTTTTTTTTGATTAACTCGTTTCTTTTATTATATTATTTTTTTAATCTATTTATGTAATAGCTGAGTTTGTCTTTGTATTTTGATAGTTATTTATATTTAGAGTTGAGTTATTCTTTTTGTTTGAGTGAGTTTTGTTTTCAGAACCATTTTCAATAATAGTTTGTTTATTGTTATTGAATACTATGGGCGTACTTTAATATTAACTATATTTTTCATTATTTTATTTTATTTTAGGTTATATGTACTATTAGTTATATTATTCATTCTTGTTGATCTTTAGGTAGGTGTTAGGGTGATACAGTTATATTTTGAGCGTACGATTATTTTTTTTTTTTTCTTGGCGTTAGTTTGAGGTGTAGGTGTCTCTCATGAGCTGATGAATAAAATCAAACTTTCGATAAGATCATTTTATTCAATAGTGAGTGTCTTAAATATTCTCTTAATTTTACAACTCTTCAGGTGACTAGAGGAGAGTTCACTAAGTGTTGTATATCTCAATCATACTACTTCAGTACCTTATTCCCCTTTATTTTTACTGAAGTGCTCTTGTGAATGACTCGCATCTTATAATTTTTCTATTCATACTGTGTGAATTGCGAGTCCATGGCGTGTGTGTGTGTGCACTCGTTTTTCTATATTAGAGTTAATTAGAGTTAGCGAAGTATAATAATTTTAGGGGCATAGATTCATGATTTTACTTTGAAATAATTTACCTTCTTATCTCGTATAGTTATGTGGAGTCAGGTTTTTTTTTGGTCTATTTTTGAGCTCGCGTACTACTTATATATATATATAGTATTATATATATATATATATATAATATTATTATCTTTATTTTATTTTATTTTTTATTATATAACTATATATTAATATAATATTAATATTATTATTTTTATTTTATATATTTAATTATATTTATATTATATTTATTTAATATATTATTCTATCTTTATTTTACGTATATTATATATATATTATTACTATATTTTATTATATATTTATAATTAAGGCTAGCATACCATATATATTTAGTGGGACTCATGTCATGTTCTACTGGGGAAAGTAGGTAGATTATTATTATTATTTATTATTATTTATTTTATATCTATATATATTTATATATATATTATATTTATATATATATATATATTATATTTATATATATTATTAATATATATTATATATTATTAAATATACTGTATTAATATATTACTTTTATTATTATTATTTTTCTTGTGTTTCAGTTCCGAAAATTTATTTCTAATATATTATCATGTGGTATCTGAGTTACTTTGTATTAGTAAGTTTAGTTTTAATAAAATGATTGAGACGGAAAAGATTTTTTCCTTGTTAAATTTTTTTTTCTTACATGTCATTAAATAATTGGTTCCAAAAAAAGATTTGACATAGATTTAAAGTAGAACATATTTTAGGCTATATTCTTTAAATATTAACATTGATTCCAAGAAAACATGTCACATATTTATTTTATCTATATTCAGTGTATTACTTCCTCCTTGTTCTTGAAACATCTGTAGAGTCTGTATAAATCTGTAGATATCTGTAGTCTGTAGATATCTTTAATCTGTATAAATCTGTTGAGTCTGTAGATATCTGTATAGAGTGTAATTTATTCAGTTTATGAAGCCTGTAGTTTGCTTATTTTATCCCTATTCAGTGTATAGTCGTCATTGGTACCTTTATTTTATCTTAAATATATATTTTATTAGTAAGTAGTATATACGTTACACGTAGTAATATATATTATCATATTAGCTTTATTTTACTCATTTAAGGTAGGTGAGAGTAATTTAAATGTAAATTTTTTACTTGTATTTAATTAAACTTTGCTGAAAATTTTTTGTGTTATTATTTATTCAAGGTTTATCTATTTTATCTATATATTCTTTTCATATTATTATATATTAGTTATAATTTATATTACTTTTTATTATTATAATTTATATTTATTATATATCGATCACATATTGGGTGGAGCTATTACTGTATTTGGTTAGTTTATAATATATATATATATACCGTGTTATTATATATATTATTATATTATATATAAATATTATCATAACATATATATATTATTATATATATAATATTCATATTATCTATCTAGATATTATTTTTTTTCCTAGATCATATATTATTTTTTACACTTATATGTAATTATATTTTGTCATAAGTATAATTATTTATATTGGTATGTGTGTGTGTGTGTGTGTGTGTGTGTGTTTGTTAATGTCAATGTTGTTAAGTGGTTGCGTTAGGTAGTCGATGACTGTATTATCGCCAGCATCACAGCTAATTTACTCTGATCTCCACCTGGGAATCGTTCTGGGCTTGCTAGTTTGTGGTTATTTTTTCTCATTTTCTTCTTACTTTTCTAGTGCTCTATTGTCGGTCGTGCGCTGTCTCTTTGTTGCATCTCTTGTTCTTCAGCGCCATTGTCTTCCGAGATTCTCCTGTGTGCTTGGCATAGTCAGTGCGCTCTATGGCATGTTGTTTTAATTAGCGTGTGTGCATCTTTTCTTGTATTAGTTCATCTTCTGTCTATTAGGAATTTCTCAATACACTATATTTAAAATTTATTTAAAGAGAGCGGCTGTTAAAAATAACCCCTCACCCACGCGTCCCACATAACTACTTGGGGGCTGAGTTTCTCCGGTGGTGGGGTGATGTGGGGTCGGAATTGCCGGCTTCTTTCAAAAAACACGTTTTTTTTTTCATCTTCAATTACTGCAGCATTGTGAGGTTGTCTATTAATTTCCGATGTTTCACCACTTTGTTGAAAATCACGTTTCCTTCTCTAAACTTCATCTCTTATTCACTACCAAAACAGAAGTTTGAACTTTCTGATAGCAATCCCTACTCTGTTCACTCATACTATCTCTATTTTCAAATTCGTTCAAAGGTAGTTTATGTTCTTTTATGTGCGCAAAGATATTTTTTCCTCTCTAATTTTGATTCATCTAATTTTGATTCATCCAAATTTTCTACTTAATGTCTCAAGTTTTCATGCCAGTCCACTACTAAATTCATCTGTTCTGTACATCTGTCTTCTAACTCAGCTGACTATGTTAAATTTTTCGACTACATAAATTACAAAATAGAGTAACATTATCTCATTTTCTCCTTTTTATAGAACCTTCATCATTGGTGATTTGATATAATATTAACCGATGTCAATCGCTTTCTTATAATTCCTACGATATAAATGGTGATCTGGTTTGCAATTTCTCTATCCAGAGTAACCTTGAATGAATGATTTAGCTTCCTACCCGTATCCCTGATCGTTTCGGAGACGAACAAAACATTCTTGACCTTTTCTTAACTTTCGTTACTTCTCCTTATTCTTTTAATTTTTGTCCTCTTCTGGGTTCCCCCGATCACCTTTCTATCCTTGTATCTTGCCCTACCTACTCAGACCTCAGAAAGACCTCGCCTACCTTGAAAATACCTTTTTATCACTTCGGTGCTGCAAACTGGTGGGACTTGCGGTAGTACTTATAGCTTCCGTGGGGGGTCCCATTGAATGTGCAGAACGCATAACCGGAACGATCTTTTCAAGCATGGAGGCGTTTGTTCCATATTTTTTGCCATCAATGAAACTTATAAACCTTGGTTATCTCTGCGTGTTTTCGTGATATTCGACTCAGGGACATTGCATTCAGGAATTACTTTTGTTCTCAAACTCCTGAAACTCATGCAGCCTTTATCTTATCCAGGAATCGTGCAAAATCTATTCTCCGTGACACTAAAAACTCTTTTCTTCATAGAACAACTTCAACATTTCATTTGCCTTTTTCCCCTTTTCTATTATCAACTGCAATTTTCATTTCAGTTAAAGCTAAACTCTCCACTCTTACTTTTGCTTCTAACTTCCCTTTAGACGATTCCGGAGCTATTCCTCCTTCTCCACCTCCACCTCCCTCCACCTCATTTATGCCTAACATCGTAATTTCTTCAAAATATGTTTTTTTTGCTCTCTCTGAGCTTGACACTAAAAGGCGTATGGTTCTGATGGTATGCATTCCATCATGTGGTTCTCCAAACTTGTGCTTCCGACCTTGCACTTTGCCTGGTAAACTGTTTCGTCTCTTTCTTACTTCCTTTCTTTCTGGGAACGTGCCCTCATTCAGCCTGGGCTGAAGAAGACGGATATTATCACCCCATACTATTGTTCTATCGCTTTAACTCTTCTGGTCATCTTCTTTCCTTTCTCTCTGATTACTGACCCTCTGTTTGAAACAGTCAAACTTCTCTCTCTCTCTCTCTCTCTCTCTCTCTCTCTCTCTCGTCTCCGTTCTCTCTCTCCTCTCTTATCTCTCTCATTCTCAATCTTGCTTCTACTGATTTTCTCCATTTCTCTCTCCTCCTATCTCTCTCTCTCTCAATCATCTCTTCTTTCTTGTCTTTTATTTCTTTTCTTTCTTCTTTTATCCTTCTATCCATTCTGTATCTCTCTCTCTCTCTCTCTCTCTCTCTCTCTCTCACTCTATCTCTCTCAATCTTCCATTCAGCAATAATATCTTCTTTGAAATTTGAAAATATACAACCCAAACCTTGTCCTTCTCTTGGTATTTTTAGTGTTTCTTTTCTCTCGTAATATATCTTTGGAAGGCATAAATTTATCTTTCTTTTTTTCTTTAATTATTTTCATTTCTCCTTTTCTTACATTTCTTTTTCTTTCTTTACTTTCTTTCTTGTCTTTCTTTCTTTCTTTTATTTCTTTTCTTATCTTTCAACAAAAGAAGATTATTCTAAAGAGGGTTGGGTGTTTCGTGTTGCGTCTTCAGTACTTTCAGCCGTAACCCAAGCCAGTTGCTTATCTGTATTTTAGGAACGTTGGGTGTTTCAACTTCTGTTATGGAGTATGGAGTACGTCATTCACATATCCCTGTGGGTGGCTTCCACTCTACACCAATCTCTTCTTTTTGAAAAGACATGAATAGAAGCATTTTTTAATGCCCTAACTTTTATTTAACTCTAATGCTTATTATTCTTCATTTAACCTCTATCTCATTCTCTATGTATACTCCTACTTTTTATGGCCATTTATTATCTGTGAGGTGTATCTATATTATCAATTCTCTTATAATATCATTTATTGAAAACCAAAACGGATTACTTTTTCGAAAACTCTCTGTTCGCCAAACGCTTTTCTCCTTTGAGGAAAGTTTTCTTTAGTGTTTTGCCTGTTTCATGTGTTTGCGGGAATATGATTTGTGTCGCTAGTGTACATCGAAGTTGTCTTTTTTCTTTTTGGTCTATTCTATTTCAACATCTCTCTTTCTAACTTTCTTTTTAGTTGATTTTATAGATTTGCTTATGTCATTTTCTTTGACCTTTTATCCTTGAGTGATGGTGAGACACTCTCTATGCTCATCTTACTCTCTTTTCCTTCCGTGACCTTTTTTCCAATTGAAATTTATATTTGAATAAATATCTGTGTTCACGGTCATGTGACAATTCGGCTCATATTTGCTTTTCTCTACGTGTACTGTTATCCTGGTTGCACCGAATTTACCGTCTTTCCGTGAGAGTTGTGTCGAGGTACTATGGACTTCTTTCTCTTAGAGTCGTACTGGATTTTAATTGTATTCGGGGCGGTTTGGGAGGAGTGCCTTTGGTTGGGCGCTTTTTTCTACCAAAAGCATATATATATTGATTGTTTGAGTATTTTTTATTTGCGTCATATATTTGCGCTTTTGTATTTTTATTTTTTTAGTTATTAAGTTTGCAACTTGTAAGGTTTTTGTTTTTATTATATTATTGAGTTCATTGTTTTGCATTATGAGTAATTATTTTTTATCAGCTAGTTCAAATTGTTATTAAGTTATTTATTAAGCTAAGGTGACTTATTACGGGTTTTATAATTTATATTTTTTTAATTATATATGTCATTATATATTTTAATATTAGGGTTTTTTTTGTCTTAATTACATTGCTGATGATGGGTAAGCTTCTTTACAAGTTAATTTTAAGTTTTTACCGAGTTTGATGATTCTAGTTTTACTCTTCATGCACACCTTTCGTTTTTGTGTGGAATGCTGTCCTAGCTTACTCGCACATTACAAAACAACTGGGTGTCCGGTGTATGAGTTATTAGTAGATATATATTATAATATATATATATTATTATAATATTAATATATAATATACTATATATAACTAGTATATATATATATATATATATATTCTTATCTGGACAGATATTTGCTATGTGGTCGGATAACTGGATAACCATCTCTACTACTCACACGTGCATTTGGGCACGTCTGCCTTTAATTTGAGATTTTTCTCGAATTTACCCAACATGGTGGACGTCTTGTAGGTCCATGATCTTTTTCTCAATATTAAAGAAGCCACAGGAATCTCCTTTCATTTTATTCTTTTCTTTCAAATAATTTTTCATAATTTATAACGTGATGCAATGTACATTTAGAAATTCAGTTTCTTTCGAAAGAAATGCGATCTTGACGGCGTGGCAGAGCTTTCAATTTAATTGATAGAATTTTTGGCATAGTTTTCACATTCACTCATGAAACAGCTGAATTTGGTGTATCCTGATTGCATTGCTCAGAGAACTGGTACAACTTGTAGGTCACTAATATTAATAATATTGAATGTGGTCTAGCATCGTCTTCATGTTATTTTTCGCCTTATTTATGTAATCTTCATGAGCAATTTCAATTGATGGAATAGCATCATCATTACGAAGAAAAATAGCTTTTTAAGGCCCAAATTTGATGAATCCATGAATAACCGCCATTCTTTTGAAATATATCTACTCGCAACATTCAGAATCATAAATCTCCTGCTGAAGAGAATTAAACCATGGAATTCTTTTGTATATTTCTAAGTATATAACTATGTTGTCACTTGCCAGTATATTTAATATTTTTTAAGCAAGAACATTGGCACATTTATGGGAATATCAAAATCACTAATTAGGTCATTTATGAAATTTCGTAAATAAAATTACCTTTGGTTGATGAAAGTTCATAGTATGAGTCAGGATTTACTTACTGATTGATTAATTACATCTTAATTACATCCACCTCATAGTTTAAATAAGCCTATCAATGCTTACAAACATGATAAATTTTTATTGAGTTCGGTAAGTGGCATCACGTGTTATTATTTTTTTTATTAATATTCCTTTGTGTTTGTCAAACAAATAAACAAACATAGCAATATGTTATTAGATCCTTAGGTTCACGCTAGATCATTGGAATTGCAAAAAGAAAGCATTAATGGTCAATTGCTTTCGGTCCGTTTCCTTAGATAGGAAGGACATTGTTAGGAGGAAAACTTTATTCTTATGTTTTATTCTGACTCCCAACATTCCATGTTAAATTAAAGTGCATAAACTTTATTAATAGTAATATTGTCTTTTTTTTGGTATATAAAGGTCACCTCAACGCGTACGCAGAAAAGCACTTTTCAAATTTCATGCAATGATTCCGAAACATTAGTATTATTAGACGTATATTAAAAAATTTGGTAATGTCTCTGCTTTTATTTTTTAAGAGTCTGTTTCGGATCAAAAAGGTTATTACAAGTAAGTTTATATATATATATATATATATATATATATATATATATATATATATATATATATATATATATATATATATATATATATATATATATATATATATCTTTATATATATATATATATATATATATATATATATATATATATATATATATATATATATATACCATGCAAAAAATAACCTTAAGTGGCAAACTTTTAATTAAACGAACGTCCCATACCAATTAATTTGAGAAAACAATGTAACGTTAGACTTACGTAATCCACTTCATGTGATAGAAAAATTTAAATAATTTTTTGGAATTATCATTGAAAGTTCTACTAGAAATGGCTCAATCGTAATTTTTAGCATTACTACCCAAAGTCATTGACATTAAAGTTGTATGTAGGAAACACAGATCCTACTTTACATATAATAATAGTAGTAGTAATAATAATAATAATAATAATAATAATAATAATAATAATAATAATAATAATAATAATAATAATAATAATAATAATAATAATAATTATAATAATGATAATAATAATAATAATAATAATAATAATAATAATAATAATAATAATAATAATAATAATAATAATAATAATAATAATAATAATAATAATAATAATAATAATAATAATAATAATAATAATAATAATAATAATAATAATAATAATAATAATAATAATAATAATAATAATTATAAAAAAAAATAACCTAATATATACACACTTCTGCGGAGCTCCTTACACACTATTATTCTAACAAACATAGCAGAAGAAGAAGAAGAAGAAGAAGAAGAAGAAGAAGAAGAAGAAGAAGAAATAAAAGAAGATGAAGAGGAGGAGAAAATGTTCTGAAAAATTTGTGAAGACACGAGCTCAAAATATAAAAACTTTTTATTTTCTCAAATTTCAGGAACAAATTTCAAATATGGACTACAATGGCTTCTTAAACGCGTGTGCAAGACTATGAATGATACTTTAGGTGTTTATGCATTAGTATACGCTTCCTTATATGACATGTGTGTGTGTGTCTTTATAATGGCACATGTACGCCTAAAGTCCATACATATCTTTGTCTATTTGTCTGTCTATTTGACACACACACTCAAATACACACAAATTCCTATTATAAATATATATATATATATATATATATATATATATATATATATATATATATATATATATATATATATATATATAACACCTATATATAACTATATATATATATATATATATATATATATATTCATATATATATATATATATATATATATATATATATATATATATATATATATATATATATATATATATATATATAATATGCTGTATATATATATAATATGAATATATATATATATATATATATATATATATATATATATATATATATATATATATATATATATATATATATATATATATATATATATATATATATATGTATATATATTATAGATATTTGCTTGAACACAATCTTACATATGTAGGACAATAAACCCTTGGCTGAACTAAATTTAATCTTACTTAATGATACATTATGGTTTATTAATAATTTATATATATATATATATATATATATATATATATATATACTATATCATATATATATATATATATATATATATTTATATATATATATATATATATATATATATTAAATGAGCCTTGAAGAATCAAATAAAAATTTTCATAAAGTTTAAACATGAGGCCATTGAAAATTTAAAAAAAAACATTTTTAAACATATATTTTACAAACTCCTCTTGAAATTCCTCATCCCACAGACAAACACAAAAACACATGTTCGTATATATATATATATATATATATATATATATATATATATATATATATATATATATATATATATATATATATATATATATATATATATATATATATAACTTTATATATCTTCTTCCTCTTTATATATATATATATATATATATAAATATATATATATATATATATATATATATATATATATATATATATATATATATATAAATATAAAACAGAAATAGATATATATATATATATATATATATATATATATATATATATATATATATATATATGAAGGATATATTGGAAAACCAAAAAATCCAAAAATGTGAAAACTAGATTATGTTGTTAATGCATT
>JABUQX010098969.1:25000-27500 GCA_015478945.1 Trachelipus rathkii
GAAGTGGGGGAGATTAAATTCAGCAGGAAACACAGAAGATGGAAGAGAATTCCACAGAACAAGATGTGGCAGGAAAGAAGGAAGCACCGCAGCGAACTTGTCTGGAGTTTACCTACATCAACAAAACAAAACTCATGTGCAAACACAGCACCCCTTGTGCTACGAGGGCGACGTAAAGGTGGAGGTACGCGAGTGATAAGCTCCCTCGAGCACCTGCCGCTGCGGTACCTATAGAAAAGAGATAAAGCACCAACATCGCTCTGCAAAGATAGAGGGTCAAGTGAACTGGAAGGTACAAAAGCCGGGTGAAACCAGAGCCCCCCCAGATATGATAGCAGTACTCCCATACAAGGGGCGGATGAAGGCCCTTGTCATAGCTTGGAGCAACTGAGAAGAGGAAAAAAAGTCTCGTAGTCTAAATCAAACTCCAGTTTCTTTTGGGGGGGGGAGGGCCCCGCCTAGCCACCGTTGTGAATGTGGGTTTCCAAACATTTTTTTGTTTATGTTAAAGGCCAAGGATGTCTATATTGTCAACAGGAGAGACGAGAGAACCGTCGAAAGAGATAGGAAAGTTAGAAGGTATCTTAGAGAGGGAGATTTGTAGAAGTTGAGTTTTTAAAGAATTGAATTTCACAAGGTTCAGACGACCCCACCCGGAAATTCTATCCAGATCAGCGAGAATAGAATCGGAAAGATTGAAACGAGAGGCAATTCTAGAAGTAAAAGAGGGAGCGAATTGAAATGAGTTGAAGAATGAAGGGTCGAGTCATCGGCATATGAGTGAATAGAGTTAGATGTGCAGGTGAGAAGATCATTATGAAAAGTAAGAATAAAGTAGGGATAAGACAGAACCCTGAGGAACACCACTATTGAAGAAAAGGAAGAAGATGTCGCCCCATCAACAACCGATATTGAGCGGTTTGAAAGAAAACTAGACATTAAGTAAGCAAGAGAAGGAGGAAACCAAAGGAGGGGAGCTTGGAGAGCAGTGACCGGTGCCATATGCCCGTCCAATGGCTTTGGATATGTCAAGCGGCACCACGCAAGTCTCGCCCGTAGTTCCCTAAGGGCGGAAAACCCATAAATCAGTAAGATAGGAAGTATATCGCCAGTAGAACTCAAGCGCCGAAAGCCGTACTGGCGATCGAAAGAAGTGAATGAGATTCCAGATATCTCGAAGAAATGAGAGTTGAGAAGAGTTTTCAAAGATCTTAGATATAATACCAAGTAAAATTCTATAGGCGATAGTTAGAAGAATCAGAGTGGCTACCTTTTTTCGGCATAGGTTGGACATGTGCGTGCTTCCAACACTGAGGGAAAGTGTTAGTATTGGGACATAGAGATATAGTTGAACGAGTGGCGGGGATAGCACGGAAGCACACTCCCTCAAAACTTCAGGGAGGAATGCCATCCGGGCCACCCGCTTTCCTAGCGTTCGTAGATTTTCAGGAGCCCTTGCACCGATCAAATGCAATCACAGGCAAAGGCATAGGAACACACTGAGAGGGAAGAAGGAGGAGGAATGAGGAAGGGCCAGAATCGTCAGGGTTGAGTTAGAGAAAAATAGGAGGCCGAAGAGATTGCCTTTTCAGTTTGAGAATTAGCAACAGAACCATACCATCAGATCGAATAAGAGGAGGAAAGACAGATTTACAGAAGTTGTAAGAGATGTTTTTGGCAAGAGGCCAGAAAGATTTGTCAGTAGGAGAACCAAGGAGGTTAGAGCGCACTTTCGTTTGATGAAAGCCCGCTTGCTCGTCGAAGAGTATCCCTGCAACGATTTCTAGCTGAATGAAAATTAGCAAGAGTGATAGGAGAACGAGAATTTTTTTCCACTCCGATACGCACTTCTCTAGCCTTGATGGCCAGAGAACAAGCACGATTGACCATGGATTATGAGGAGAGAAATATTTAGTCGAAGAAGAAATGAACCTGCTCATCCATCAACGATTACAGCTCCGACCTTATCGGCAGAAGTTGAAACGTCACCAGAGACAAAGCAGTCATTCCAATTATAGTTAGCGTAGAAGCAACGAAAAGCTCCCCAATCGGCCCGATCAAAGTGCCAGAAAAAACGCGTAGGACAGGATGGAGCTGTTGGAGAGAAAGTATTAAAATTAAGAGATATAAGGTTGTGATCAGATTTAACAATAGGAGCGAAGATGGTGTATTTATAGAGAGAAGGCTAGAGGTGAAACACGGGTTAAGTGTGTTCAAAAATTGGTTGGGACGATCCGGAATGTGTTTGGATTCTTTAATTAGTTACTCCAGATCGTTGAGAATGCTAAATGATTCGGCCTCCTCCCCACCTAAATCAGTATGAGAGGACCCCAACCATTCAGTGTTTTGTACATTGAAGTCCCCTAAATAGAGGACCTCAGCATTTGGATGAGAAGATATAACAGTCTGTTGAGAAGTAGTAGGATATTCAAAAAAAGGCGTGAAAATCTGTTCTGTTAGGAGAACAGTAGCAGAAACACAAGATTACTATAGTAGAAGG
>JABUQX010098969.1:32500-37500 GCA_015478945.1 Trachelipus rathkii
AGGTAAATTAACAAAAGATTCGATTTCAGAGAGAGCAACGACTTGCATTCCATATCTACGTAAAAGCTGAAGTCAACGTCTGCCGAAAATAAAAAAAAAAAAAAAAAAAAAAAAAAATCACAAATAGCAATCTGAAATAGTTCTAGAAGAGCAGTTAGGTTAAGTTAAGTTAGGGTAAATTAAGTTTTGTTGGATTCGTTTCAGAAACTAAATAACCAAATTTTTTTTTATATAAGTGTCGACCATTTGACCAGTCGATCATTTTCCCTCTCGAACGTTTGGTACTTGCTTCATCCTGACCAAATTGTAGACAAAATATACGCCTAATTTTGAAGTTAGTACCAAATGGTCGACAGGGAAAATGATCGACAGGTCAAATGGGCGACATTTGTGAAAAAATCTGCTTATGTAGAGTTTCACTAACAAATCCAATATATATATATATATATATATATATATATATAATATATATATATATATATATAGCAGTTACAGCATATATATATATATATATATATATATATATAGCATAAGTATATATATATATATATATATATATATATATATATATATATATATATATATATATTTTTTTTTTTACTCCTTCTGTTTTGTTTTTTTTTTTTTTTTTTTTTTAATATATTGCAAGTATATGATACTAACAATGAATTTCAGTGGTATCGGACATATTCAAAAGTTCGAAATATTTTAAATAATTTTTTAAAAATCACATTTATGTTAAATATTTTTTCAAAAATGAAATATCTCGAAAAGTACGACACTTACAGAAAAACCAATTACATATTTTTAATCCGTGTATAAAGCTTATTACAAAGATGTAAAAAAAAAAAAAATTTAGGGGGCTCGAGCCGACGGGGGACAGAGGGGGGGACGTTTTCCATACCCCTTAGGGGAGGGGCGGAGGAACCCCCGCGACACCCAAACACCAAAGAGCGGGGGTTCCGGAGACCCTCCCCGGAGGGGGGAAATAGTCCTACCCTGTCGTTCCCCGGAAGGCCGAGAGACCCCGACTCCTGCCATCTTTGCTGTTTACCCTTGTTTATCCCTTTAGTTAAAAAATTTTTTTTTTAAAACTGATGGAGTCGTAAAACGTAAAAGGTCCTATATATTTTTGAATCATGTCCATTACCACTTAAATTGATTGTTAGGATCATATACTAGAAATATATTAAGATAAAACAAAAAAAAATAAATTCAAAACTGAAGAAGTGGTAAACAGAAAGGTCATATAAATATATATATATATATATATATATATAGTAGTATATATATATATATATATATATATATATATATATATATATACCACTTAAATTGATTGTTAGGATCATATACTAGAAATATATAAAAATAAAAAAAAAAAAAATAAAAAAAAAAAAGGAATATATATATATATATATATATATATATATATATATATATATATATATATATATATATATATATATATATATATATATATATATAGTATATATATATATATATATATATATATATATGTATATATATATATATATATATATATATATATACTATATATAACTTCCGCGCTCGTGCAAGTAAGTTGTTACACGGCACCGCTGCTTCGCAGCGCGCATTTGAGCGAGCGATTCATGGAGGTACGTCTGCCATACATTTACGCCAACCTGCTGTGCATCTACCCTATGGTATTATTTAGTTTATTCATTTAACTCAATAAATACCTAATGAAAAATAATTTAAAGATCTGTAATACAGTTTTTGAAAATAAAAAAATATCATTTAAGACTGATAAAAAAAAGAACACAAAATCGACTTTATGAGAATCTTCACAAATATTAGTTTAAAATAAATAAAATCTCTTATTTCTGATTTTTCCCTCTGACCATAGTTTCTATACATTTAGAACATTTACTATATATATAGTTATATATATATATATATATATATATATATATATATATATATATATATATATATATATATATATATATATATATATATATATATATATATATATATAGTTAGTGTTTGATATTCTTAGATCCATATATATATATACATATGTACATATATTATTATACATATATATATATATAGCATATATATATATATATATATATATATATATATTGTTATATATATATATATATATATATATATATATATATATATATATATATTATATATATATATATTTATAAGGAAAAAATACATATATATATATATATATATATATATATATATATATATATATATATATATATATATATATATATATATATATATATATATATATATATATATATATATATATATATATAAAAGTCAGTGCTAGCTTTACGGTAACATCAATGCGTGTAGATTAGGTCTAGATATCAGGCAACGTTGATCCATATACCGTATACCGTAAACCCTCTCGATGTACTCTTGTTAATTCTTTTATTTACTCCTTTCTTCACACCGCACAACTCCCTAATGCGTTCATTCCTCATTTTATCAATTCTTCTCACAAATAACACTTCCTAAGATTGTTCATCTGAACGCATTGCATCTTTGATCTATGCCTCTTATTCCAGACCAAAGTTTCACTACTATACATTAAAACAGGTAACAACATGTCCTCATGCAAAACCATAGTACACTCTTCACATCTACGACGAATTTAATTGCACTAGCCATCTTCCAACCATTCGCAACTTAAATACTACACTCTGCATCATCTGTTCCCTTTTCATCCAACGTATATTCTAAATATTTAAACTCAGACACTTGTTCCAGTTTCTCACCATCTAACATGACTTCACGCCGCGGACTCTACTCATTCACTATCATAACCATACTTTTATCTACATTTACTTTCAAACCCCTCCTTTTACACACCCTGCCAAACCCCACTACCAATCCTCTCAATCTCTCATCAGATTCACCGCACAAAACCAAATCATCCGTTTAAAATAACCAGAGCACCCTCCACTCTCTTCCATTCTCTTTCATTCTAATACCTTCCCCTGCCACCCCCACCTCTAATTCCTTCATAATCCCATCCATATACAAATTGAATAACCAAGGATACATAACACATCCTTGCTTCACTCCTCTATTAATATTAAACCAATCACTTTCGACTCCATTTATTCTCACACACGCTTCACTATTGTCATACATACTTTTGATTCCATTCAGAAGCCTACCACCAACACCATATATCACTAACATTTGCCACAGAGCTTCCCTATTAATCTTACCATACACATGTCGCAAGTTCATAAAACCTAAATACAATATATTCTTCTTCTCTCTCATTTTCTCAATCATTTGTTTCAATGTAAAGATTTGATTCACACATCCTCTACCACTTCTAAATGCACCTTGTTCTACATCAATCATCCCTTCAGTCGTCACTCGACATACTCTTTCAACCAAAATAGCAGCTTATATCTTCCCTATAACGCTAAATAAATAATTCCCAGTTCCCCTTATCTCCCTTGCCCTTATATAAGGGTACTATTAATACTCTCCTCCAATGCGTCTGGAGTATACCCTCCATAAACGCTTTGTTACACAACTTCCAAATCCATTCAATCACCATCTAGCCTCCGTTCTTGATCATTTCACCAGTAATTCCCTCTATGCTTGAAGATTTACCATTCTTCAACTTTCTCACCCTACCCACTACCTCTTCCCTACTAATTACCTCATCCCCAAAATAAATATTTATTCTAGCACCATCAAACCTACACACATTTACTATCATCTCTTCATTACTGCCAATGTTTTGCAGGTTTTCGAAGTGTTCCTTCCACACTCTTCTCACATCCATTTCATCAGATACGAAAGCATCATCAATATTCATTATTCTATGCAGATTCTCCTTAATTTCATTCTTTACCTTTCGCGCTTCCTATTCCCTTTTAATTCCCCATTCATCCTCCTTCCAAACTATTCTTTTACCTTATCTTTCCTCCTACGTATGCAACTTTTAGTCATTTTTTCTCCTTATATAATTCCAAATATCTTTCATTTGAGACCTCATTATTTTCTTTTAACACATTCAACCACGCCTCTTTTTATTTTTGACCACTTCTATCACCATTCACTTTTGAGATTCTTACTTCCTACCTTAGCATATCCACGTTTTCTCTTGCACTACTCACAAAGACTGCCTTCATTTGTGTCCAGATTTGTTCAGTTTCATCTTATTAACATTCAAGTGATTTATTTGCATGTGCTCTTAAATACATTTCCTTATTATCTTGTTCACTTAACTTCTCACTCTTAATTCTTCTCATTTCCTTCCTTACTTCTTTCCTCTCCATCCAAGCCCCCACTAACTTAATCTTACATAAAACAACACAATGATCCAATAATCTCTTCCCCAGCCCCCTCGCTGATTTAACATCCATCACATACTTCAACAACTCCTTCACCAACACAAAAGCAATAATACTTTTCACTTCGATACCATCTCTAATTAAACAAATTCTAGTACGCTAATGAATACTCTTGTGTTTAAAGAAAGTATTACCTACACACATACCTCTTTCCTCACAGAAATCAATCCTTCTAATAATATTCTCATTTTGTCCCTTCACCTCAAATTTACCTATTATACCTTTCCGTTTCTGATCACCTATCCAACCATTATATATACATGTTATGTCCCAAAAATAAGTGTACTTATGTCATATTTAGTTATGTATTGGACTCGCCTGAAATTATAAGTTTTCTCCGTTATCTCCTTCGAAGTATAATCCTTGGGAGGTTTCACAGCGTTTCCAACGTTTCTTCCACTGTTCATAGCAGTACCGGAAGTCATTTTCTTGAAGTGTGTATAGTTCACGTGTTATAGTATTTTTTATGTTTTCCAATGTCCCAAAATGATGATCCTTCAACTTCATTTTCAACTTAAGGAAGAGATAGAAATCGCACGGAGCTAGGACTGGGCTGTATGGAGGATGTGGAAGTACTTGAGTGTTTTTCTTTGCCAGAAATTCTAT
>JABUQX010098969.1:45000-57500 GCA_015478945.1 Trachelipus rathkii
ATAAGAAAGGCAAATAGAGAGGCAGAAATTAATTCAGCAAGAATTAGTCATAAGACCCCAAAAAAGTTTTTTAGCTTTTATAAATTTAAAAGTAAGAATAGGACAATTGGTCCAATGAAAATTTAGTAAGTTCAGATTCGAAATTGGTTAACATTTTCAATGCTTATTTTGCTTCAATGTTTATTGATGAAAGATTGGATAATAGTTTGGAGACTAATATTTCTGGTATGCATGTAATAAATAGACTTACATAATTTGAAATTGAGGTAAAAGAAGCTAGATCTTTACTGGACCATATTGACCCAAGTAAAGCTGCAGGTTATGATGGTATATATCATATAATATATGGTAGAATTCTGAAGGAGATTAGCAGCAGAAGAAGTTGAAGAAACTTCTTCAAATCAGGAAATCAAAGACAAATAAAGAAGTCTGATAAATCTTTAGATATTTTTAGTATTTTTATTATTTTCTGTCCTTCTCCTTGCGAAATATGTATGAATTTTGAAATCATAGAACGCATTCATACCTATTTAATGGGTTCCATGTGATATATATATATATATATATATATATATATTACTATAACATTATTATATATATATAGATTATGATAATTTTGATCATATATATTATATATATTATATATATATATAATATATATTTATATATATAATATATATATCATATATATAACTACTATATATATAATATAACTTATATTATACTAATGCTATAGACTGCAGTCTCGTGACTGTATTCATATACATATATATATAATTATTATTAGTATATTATATTAAAAGGAGTAGTATAATTACATAGTATTTACTACTGCCGCCAAGAAATAAAGACGCCATTAGAGGCGTAACAGTGATGCACTTCGCAGGATACAAGGAAAGGCCTCTAAACCCCCATGAAAACCTCACCAATCGAAACAGAAAGACAGCATCAGTGCAACTAATCGTAACCACCCACGCAGAGAATTCGTCGGCGGTATTTAGAGGACATCGACCGGGGCTATAAATTTTAGGAAAAACATAAATGTTGGTAACTAGACATGGGAGAGGGGGGCCGTTAAGAATTATGTCGGGGGGTAATAATCGAGGCGGGGGGATCATTCATGGTACGAAGGCGGACTCCATAAACATGGAGAGGATTGTTCTTCAACTGTCAAGAGATCAGGAGTGCGTGCAGATAACAACAGTCCACGCCGAAGGACACGGGTACCGTGCATTTGGTCGACGGTTCGGTGAAGCGCATACAACGATTGCACTGGTCCAACGGTCCAGGAAACCTGACACATGGATCTTAGCCCGGGGAGGACAAAGGTATTCCCAGGGCCAGAGTCCGTGGAGACGATTATACGTCTGTGCGTGCTTTAACGAGACGCGCCAAAGAATTGGCACGAACATCTGCAAATAGCTGGGGAGGGTACAGCGGCACCAGGGTGTGGACAATACAGTGGCGTCGACACCTTGAGGAACATAATTACCCCAGCCACGGAGGCCTGCCGTAGATTCCAATGCACACAACGGTACATCGAAGGGCGCGTCTGGCATTTTTGCCCGAGAAAC
Source organism: Trachelipus rathkii (assembly GCA_015478945.1). Taxonomy (NCBI): domain Eukaryota; kingdom Metazoa; phylum Arthropoda; class Malacostraca; order Isopoda; family Trachelipodidae; genus Trachelipus; species Trachelipus rathkii. Next base: position 46,575 of record JABUQX010098969.1, read on the forward strand.
ACATCCATTGGACGGTCGCGCTTGGCAAAGGTGCTTCTTTACGCGACGAGTCGAGAGTTGGTCCTCTGTACACCTCTGAGATAGGCTTGCTACAGGTATACCGACGACCGACGGAGAGGTTCGCACAATGCGAAATAGTGCTGCAGGTGTCCCGCGGTTTGAAGGTGGGGCTCGCGTTTAGGTCTAGGGAGGCCACATCTCTTTATCGGATTCTACCGGAGTTGCACATCTCGATGGAGGCACTCTACAGCCGTAAAGGTATATCACAGACACCTCGAACCATATGTCGTGCCATAGGTCCCCTACATCGGTGACTGTTTCATCCTAATGCATGATAATGCCAGACACAACACAACACAAATGTGTGAAAGACGACCTTAGGACGGTTCAAATTACGGCGTTGGCGTTGGCAAGCATATAGTCCGGACCTCCAGCCGAATGAACTTTGATGGGAATAATCCTGAACGTTGAATACGTACAGCTGCAAACTCCTTCCACGGACCTCCTGGACCTGCGATGGCACTGCAAGAGACGTATGGGATCAAATCACCCTGTTAACCTTCGGACCATACCTAATCAATCGTAGAGCTAATTAGCTAACAGGACTGTAGTTACTAAGAAGTATTACCCTTCACGTTAGCCTAAGAAGAGGGGTAATCTAATAGCACGGTATATGAGACAGAACATACCATAGAACCGCACTACTGAGGGTACAAATTACGCTATACTCATACGAGTACTAGTAATGCATATTAATAATAACATTAGATTGTGGTTGCAGTCAGCTTAAGATAACTCAGTAACTCACTAACTGCGAAGATCATGACCTTATTAGTACCTAGCACCTTAAGCCTCACATTCTAAATCAAATCTATTAACTGGTTCTAGGAGAGAGAACTTCACTCACCAATGTTATTTATATGTTCATTGTCCATAATAAAGTATGATTACTTCTAGTTGTTCTAACCTATATATAATATTATCAATACCTTCTTATATATATTCGCTACACGTACCTTATTTATGTAGGTTCAGTTTAATTTGACGAGTAAATATAATATATATTAATATATATATTAATATAGTATAATAATATATATATATAAATATAATATATATATATATATATATATATTATATATAATATATTAAATTTATAATATTATTAAGATTATTATATATATATATATATATATTATATATATATATATATATAGTTATAATATATATATATATATATATAGTTATATATATATAATATATATATAATATTTATATATATATAATTATATAGTAATATATAATAATATATATAATATACTATATAATTTATTTAATATATGTATAATATAATATATATATATATATATATATATATATAATAATATATATAAATATAATATATATATAATATTATATAATATATATTATATATATATATATAGTATTATATATATATAATATTAAGCTTGAACAAAACTATATTAATTTATTCACCATTGCATATAAATTTTCAAATCACTACTACCTATCTTTTTACTCGATAGTAACTGTGACAAATGATATGGCGGTCTCCTAGCACGGGAAAGGATAGTAGTAAGAAGTAATATGAAAGTAAGAGTGAAAAAGTATAATACCCTACATAGTCATCTTACTCAGTCTAAATTTACAAATTTAATGAGGAGTAAATCATCGTCGCAGTCAGAAAAATCTTAGGTACTAAGGGTGTACTATGTTACTTAAGCGACGTTAACTCACTTATGACTAATTAATGTTAGCATCTCATTACAATGTCAATTATAATATTCCTTGGGCCCAGGAGGTGTGTACCACAATTAATATTCCCTATCTAATACATAGTATCCATGATATTCATAACTATATCCTATATCATTACACCTTTCTTATATCACTATATAGCCTATCATGCCAACCTTCTCCAACAAAAATCCATTTTAAGGTGTGTTGATCAATAATATTTTTTAAAGAAGGTTCTAAATCTGAAAGATCTTCCATAACATTTCTATACAGTATCTTACTCTGTAAGAGTTGAATTAGCAAACATTACCCTCACAACTATATACCACTTTATAAGAATTACGATGTCTTATATCATTACATAATATATCTTATCCAAAAACTTGAACCCACTAAACAAAATTTTAACACAATACTAGATATCTTATCCTTATGATTAGTAACCCCTTTCTTCACAACGTAACATAGCAAACTCCCTATAAGTATAGCGTTTTTCTCTTTTTTTACCAGTTATTCTCCATACTCAAAGCTAAAAAGTCACATATATAAAGTAATATATGTACATCTATGATAAACCTTGGTTATTATTGAGCATTAAAATAAAACAAAAAATACGCCAAAAAAATGCTACTTACACCGCATATTAAATACCTAAAAATAACTTGCCGCATGATTTTTTATTGTTTATATTATATATTTTATTTATATATTTATTAAGTTTATATATATTTACTTTCAAAGAATTTATTATATAAGAGATATTTTATTAAATAAAATTAGTTAATAATATATATGTCAAATAATATTATATATATACTAATCAGATATATAAAGTATTCATTAATTTAAGTTAGAGCTCATATGCTATTGCTAATATTTCTAATTTACAAGATTTTATACAGAGATAAATACTCCTCTTTAATTATAATAATTTTATTGAGTAATAATTTCAAAGTGAAAAAAAATAAATAATAATTATATATATAATATAATATTTACATCCTACTATATAAAATAAATGAATCTTAAAATTATGAAGAGGACAAGAAATTTCTTTCAGTTTTATCCAATAATTATAAATTAATATAAAATATTTTTTTAAGTAATAAATTTGTTATCAAAGGTATTTAAATATATATTATCTATGATAAAATAAATTGATATTGATATTTAGAGTATTTTATACACTTATAATATAACTGTATTATTATAAGTACTTTATGGGTTTCTACCAGTTCCTCTAAAAAATTTCAGAAACACTATAAAAATTAGTGAAGATTGATTTTATTATAATACTTTTAAGAGGAATGTCTCATTATTATAAAAATTTTAGAGTTTTAAAATTAAATTAATTTTAATATTATTTAAGTAAATCACTTTTATTCGGTATAAAATGTTTCTAGTTATTTAATCGGACGACTGAGCAGTAATAATAGGCATGATAATTTAAAGAATACATTTTTTACCTATTTTCCTTAAAAATTTTGAAATTTAAAAAACATAAATAACCAACAATAATAAAATATCTTTTCATTGGAATTGATTCAATTGAGATGAATGCAGTTAAATCATTTTTAGTTAGAAACTTTTAATGTAGCTAAATATACTTCACGTTAAATGTACTAAGAACTAGCATATATAAACCATAGAAGATCCTAATATTCTAAATATACATGAAATATTTATATAACACATAGCAGGTCATAATATAAAATATTAACTAGGAATTTATATTATAAAAAGACTAAAATACAATTTTCCTCATTGTGCAACCCTATACATAATTTGATCTTGCAAACTTGTTAAGACAGTGATGCTACTGAATAGTCATAATCATAATACTATCGATGTTATTCTAATATTCATAAAATATATTTTTAAATAATTAATATATACTGAATAAATAATTACCGGATAATTAATCAACAGATAGTATTACATTTGCGCAAACTAACATTACATTACAATAGACAAAAACTAGTTCGTAGAATATGATGATTTCATAGAACACCATTACAATATCCTAAGTAAATGTATCAAGGAGAAAGAGAGAAGGGAAGTGAGGGTATTTTGAGACGAAAGCTATATACCATTAGAAGTGAAGGTTAGTTAGCGAATTCCGATACTCTACTCCATAGCCCACTGAGCCAATGAGGAAAGCTCATAATCCTAACATGCTTTAGGACACTTCGGCAGAAACGATAAAAACAGAGTACTTTAATATGGTCTTTCTCACTAGGCGACTGGTTGTCAGTACAGTAATTTCCAACTTGATATCCCACTAGCTATAAAGCGTAATCCACTATCTTGTACAATTATAATAAAATATTGAACGAAAGATTTCATATTAAAGCTGTCATATTACGAAAACATGCCTCCGAAAATATGAAATGAATGTTCAAATCTCATAAAACATCACACATACGGGTCCTTGAATTGACATATACTTTACATAGTTATTTAGTAAAATTCTGAAATGGTCAAAGAACAGTTTGGGAAGTGTATTATTGAAAGTTTTCCTTACCTATATTAAAAGCAGAAGAACTCTGTTATAAACAGCTAATTATAGCTCAGATTGTTGATTGACAGTACAATTGCTTTATCCGGAGATCTTAACAATATATTTATGTCTTTTATTATCCTTATACATTTGTCTATTTTTTAATCCTTAAATAATTTTCTGTATAATCTAAATACATGTCTCAATATTTAGGAGGTTAATCCGTAAACAGTAATAAATAATTTAATCATTTGTCACTGTGGCACTAGTCATATTTTATATTGCCCCTTGCTATATTACCTCTGGAACGCTACTTGAGCTAAAGTAATTCCGTAATATTTTTTTATTTATTATTATTTTGTGCATTTCTGTAAAAGAATTTTTTTCCATATCCTACCTGTTGGTCTATAACCTATTTTTCCATAATTTTTTTAAAGAAGTAACCTCTCTTTATTGGTGTGCAAATGCTTATCGCATATATCTATTATCTAAAATTGGGCATAGTTTCCCTTCTCCACTAATATTCATAACATTTGTCGTAAACAATAAGAAATACTTAGTACATTATCCTTCTGGTTCACTCAGTGTTGTTTTGTTACTCTCTATGATATAGAAATTCTTTTTGTCTGAGATTCTTGCTCTCTCGCACATAATATCCTCAATCCACAGAGAGTGCCTATAATTTATGCGTTTTTGTAATAATGCTTTGTTCTCTCATGTCCCCTTCTTGTAGGTATTAATCTTTGTCACGGCTAGTCTTTACTCACTAAGAATCATATTAGAATAGTTTGCACCCCTAAGACATTCTATAAGCGCATCTTCTCTATAGTCTGAGATAACCTCCTGATAGCTCTACTATATAACAGAAATTAATTACATATGTTAAATCATTAACTCGATCAAGCTCACCGGTACTTTATATATATATAATTATACTAATTCTACTCCTAAAAAATTACCTACAACATCTACAACATATAATAATTATATAACTGGCAAAATCAATATCATAGTATTATAAAGCTTGCTTATAACTTCCTTGCTTATATATATACTTGTTATAAACAACTAATTAGCGGTTTGTTAAATATTATGATCACATATTATATACTCCTCATTATACTTATCATCACCAAACTAACTGAATATTAAAGTACTATCTTAAAATACTTGCTTATAATCACATCTCATTAAACATCTTTTATTTACTTGGTCCAACACAGACTCAAGTCCAATCCCTATAATTTATATATATGTATAGTTAAATACATTTTTATATGGTTGAGTTTAACCATATATTGAATAATACATTACACTTTTTACTATTTAAAATTTTAACATTTGTAGCACTTATAAGTCTGGCTCGCAACCAACCTAGTAGCAACATAGTTTACATGTGCTAGAGAGATTTCCTAATAATTCTAGTATGGAGAGTCTTTAAAAATAAACACACTAGTCCGTATTTCACCTAACTAGAGAGAGATATGACAACACATTTGAGTAATTAAGATCTTGAACCAAATACGTAGAGGAAGAGCGTTGACTATTAATAAAGCTTCTTTTCTGGTATCATAGATATTCATTGTTGTACTATATAATGTAGACTGAAGTAATAAGAGAGGTGGAGAAATACAGTTCCGCTGCCTTATCCCCTGGCGCCTTGAATTCCGATCATACTCTAGCAATACTAATCTAGCTTATATATTATCAGCGCTCTATTTTGCAAATACAATTATCTTTTTTTGTGAGTACTTCAGTGTTAGTATAGGATGCTTTAGCTCACCTCATGTGAGTATAAATACTGGAAGTTGGAAAGAGATGAACTAGAACTATGAGACAAAAACAAATTAAGAAATGTTAGATATTAAATAATAATAAGGTGTTCTTAATGTAGCTTACTATTTAGTAGAAATTTGGAGAGAATTTATATTATTTAAAGAGTATTAAGTATTTTCACACTATGTATGAGTGAGTGATCATATCCCGGTGGTATAGATAAATATCTGTTATTCAAGTCAAAAATAAACGTAATACGAATGTGGAAGACGGTCTGGGTCACCTTTTAGTAATATGAGATAATGCATAACAGATTTGAATAGAGTATAGAGTTAATCAAAAATAAAGTAATTTGATTATAGTCTATTAGAATATTTGTACGGAAATATAATATATAGGAATGAAAGGATTTAGATGATTATTAGTTATGATAATGACTAGCCTGAAGATGATTCGAGTTACGAGTGATTAAAGTTGTGAGAAATATATAAGTTATAAGTAAGAATAGATTGAACTTACTGAGGACTATACCCCAAATTGAATCATTAGGAATATGAAGAAGGATGGAATTATATAATTTGTATAAACAGGAGGGTTGGTATAATTGGATGAATCTAGTTTTGAGACCGAATTGGAAAGTTATTATTATTTTGTCTTTGATGGTTAGGTCTGTGTCTAAGACTTTGTCTATTTAAATATGACTGGAAACTATTTCAAATGCCTTGCTGATGTCTATTGTTACAAGGAGAGTACTTCAATGAAGTTATATGCATCTTGAAGAACATGAGCTCAAAATATTCTTCTCAGTTTTGAGAGATTAAGAAGCAAATATGATGGCTAATATTTGCAATCATATTTCACACATTACAACTTTCATTAAATAAATCCATGTTTCTCAATAGAACAGAAACGCTATAATAACTCAGTCTCACTACACATAGGCTATATTTAAGTGCACCAAACAGAAGTGGGAAGCTCTTGGCACCAGTCACCGCTGCACTGAATCAGATAGATCCAAGGGGAGGGGCAGTGCTACCTGGGCTTCCTGATCCCAACCCTCATTATGACCAAAAAGAAGATCTCCATCTGAATCTCCATCTCTTCCGACTCATTTTATGCCAAATTTTGTATTTTAATTTAAATATGTAATTTCTTGTCTCCCTGATCTTAATACTAAGAAAGCAATGGTACTTAATCTTCTAAGTTTAAGCTATACCATTTTAAACTGCTTTGTTTAAGTATGGTTACTTCTACATTTCACATTTCCTTTCTGCAAGAATCGAGCTCTCATTTAGTCTGTGCCAGAATAAGTGATCGCACTGTGAAATGTCCAATTTTGATGTATCTCAAAATAATAATAATAATAATAATAATAATAATAATAATAATAATAATATTTTACCATCAAGCACGAACTATTTCATTCCACTTCTTCTATGCTTCACAATCATCTGAAATTTCATCCGTTTCCATGTTCTCCTTAAAACTGATCCTACTCTCTTGATAGTGTTTTCGTCGTCATCATCATCATCATCATCATCCATCATCATCAATCATCATCATCATTCATCATCATCATCATCATCATACATCATAATTATTCCAAATCGTATATCTATATTATCTATCTTCTATCTATCTATCTATCTACTTATCTATCTATCTACTATCTATCTATTCTAATCTATCTATCTATCTATCTATCTATCTATCTTCTATCTATGCTATCTCTCTCTCTCTCTCTTCTCTCCTTCTTCTCTTCTCTCTCTCTTCGTCTCTATATATATATATAATATATATATTATACTATATATATATTATATTATAATACTTATATATATATGTATATCGTATATATATATATATATATATTATATATATATAGGCGTAGCGTATTTAGGGGGGGGCCAGGGGGCCATGGGCCCCCGAAAATTTAGTAGACACTAAAAAATTCTTTAAGCAATCATATCTGTTAATAATATAAAAGTGCAGAGGTTAAATTAATTTTATAATAATTCGTCGCTGTCAGGAACAAATCTCTGTAAGTCCTTTAGTTAAAACTAAACTTGAAAGCCATCAAGAAAATGCACATTAACCCCCAACATTCCTTCTTGCCAAACCACAGATTTAATGATCGACACATTTCATTTTTATAAGATTTTTTGAAGATTAATATCAGCATAGGAGGAGGTTTTAAATCATAAGAATTATATCTTCTTGCCACAATTTTTTCATACTAGCAGGGTGTAGAGTGAACTCACTATGGAGGGAAGATAAAATATTGTGTAAACATTTCCACAGGGAAGATCTCGAAAGCCAAACAATTGAAGATTTTAGTAAAAGCAGATATTGGGTTCTGAGCTTTTTCTCAAATGAGCTTTCAAACACTGATTCTTTCCAGGCTCCTCCAGGATAACGCACCTAACTTTCTTGTTCCCGCAGTCAACAATTTCCAAATATTTACATCGTGTTGCCAATACTCGGCAGTTTTTTAATACCCATGTTTACTGTTGATACAGCTAGAGAAGAAGCTTTTCAACATTAAGAGCTTTGAAACATACTTGAACAAATATTAATTGGAGAATAAAGCTTACGTGGATTTGCCCTCGCTCTACAAGCATTGGGAAATATTGAAATAAAACACTGCAAGAAATATAAAAAATGTCAGACAAGAAAGAAGCCATATCTATTCAACCGATGGAGAATTCTGATGGCTCCTTAACTCTAATTCAAACCTCCTTCGCATGGCCAAATTGGAGAACTTCATTGATACTCTCCGTTCCCTAGTGCTCACAGAAGATTCACTTCGATATATATATATATATTATATATATATCTAAATTTGAATAAAAATATTATATATGTATATAATATATATATAATATATATATAATGTGTAGAATTATAGATAATATTATTATATATAATATATTATAAGAACGATTTTTGTCTGGCCCCCCCCGAAAAAATTTCTGGATACGCCACTGTATATATATATATATATATATATATATATTATATATATATATATATATATATATAGTATATATTATATATAATATATATATTATATATATATTATTATATATATATTATTATATATTATTATATTCATATACCATGCAGAAGGAAGATCGATAAGTAAGGAATGTTTCAAAATGGTTATTTAAAAAAGGAGGATTTTGGATGAAGAAATTGCGTTGGAAAAACAAAAAGAGGGTAGATTATATATTCTGAGGCCTGGAGTTCTTCTCCACTTTCCTCCACGTCCATCAGAAGTACTGGCATCTTCAAGTAATTTAATTTTGGTTTTGTTTTTGTCTGTATGGTTTGCTCTTTCATTCTCCAAGCACGCCAGGTTTGAAACTTTATGTATAATTCATAAATTGCTCTTTAAAAAGTAGTTTTAAAATTTTATATATTTATTTGAATGGGATACAATAAAAGAGATTTTTACTTTAAAAAATAATATATATATATAGTATATATATTTATATATATATATATATATTTCAAAAGGAAAGCTTATTTATTATATATATATATATAATATATATATATATATATATATATATATATATTATATATTATATATATACTTAATATATATATATATATTGCGGTGGCCAATTTTTTTACCAATCAACTATTATAGAAATGTGTAAAGTATAGGTATAATTAAAGTCTTTTTAAATAGGTTTCTTATAAAATATATCACTGGTATTTAGTACTGTGGTTCGGAAAATTTTGCCAGTAATACAGTTTATTATAATATAAACCCGTCTATTGGGAATTCTTGATAAGACCATATGATGAACAACTTTTTAATTTTTTAATACATTCTAAAAATCATTTCACTATTACAAAAATTAGGTTTTTAAAATAGAAATAGATATCATTTGCACACTATATAAAATTAAGTAATAACTTTGCACCTATCAAGTCAAAAAAATTTCCCATTTCTGAAATTTTTTTTTTTTTTATTTTAATTGAAAAAAAAAATTCTAAGAATCTGGTGCCTCTCGTAGAATTAAGAAATCAGAATTTTGATTTTAAGGAAAAAAAAAAAATTTGCATTTATTTGGAAAGTCTAATTTTTTTTATCATTTTCCATGTAAAAATTTAAAACTTTAATGAGTTATTTTTAAAGTTATTAAGTGTTTTCAATTTCGGGGGAAAACCGCTCGGGCAGAGGGGAAAACCGGTCAACATAAACTTATATAAAAATGTCCATTTTTTTTAGTTTTTAATAATAATTTTATTTTAGTTTTTTTATGTATGGTTAGAACTATTAAGACATTTGTTTAATGTTTTCTATACCTAAATCTTTTCTTTCTATCTAGTGAAAGGATAAAAAAAAAGTGCAATTATGTACTGTATATTTTTTTTTAAGAAATGTGGCTTACATTCTGGTAATATAAAGCAGAGCTGCGGAGTCGGAGTCGTGGAGTCGTGTAATTTTCCAGGAGTCGGAGTCCGAGTTGAAAATTCTGTGCAAGCTAAGTCGGAGTCGGAGTCGAAGTCGAAAATTCTTTGCAAGTGTAGTCAGAGTCGGAGTCGAAAATTTTTGCTTAAGTGGAGTCCGGAGTTTCGAATAATCCAAATTTTAATTAAGGAGTCGGAAGTCGAAATATTTTTTACGACTCTGGCAGGCCCTGATATAAAAGTGCCTTTTTTGTTAATAAGTGTAAATATTATTATTATATTATTTTTATTTATTATTATTACTTATATTTTATTATTATTTATGTAATTATTATTATTATTATTATTATTTATTATTATTATTATTATTATTATTATTATTATTATTATTATTATTATTATTATTATTATTATTATTATTATTATTATTATTATTATTATTATTATTATTATTTATTATTATATTA
>JABUQX010098970.1:0-7500 GCA_015478945.1 Trachelipus rathkii
TCCCCCTCGGAGGATTCACACCCTGTTCAAGGGCGCAACCCCTGGGGATGGATCCATGGAAGGCAATGTGGCTTTAGACAGCTCTTGGGTTATTGAAAACTGTTCTTTTCCGAATTAGGGACGTTATGTTAAAATATTACTATGACAATGTGAAAATAACACTGATTTGGTAGAGAAATGGTGAGTTTTGTAAGATATTACTGTATGACGATGATGTGTTAGAAACTTGAGCCTAGGTTTTTAAGTTCTTTGATTTGAGTTAATGTTAGGTTTGCCATAGAATTTTGTTAAAGTCTACGATTATTCATAGGCCAAATGATGTTATACTCGGAACGAGTGACACTTTGATGAGGTGTTAATTCGTAGTTTCAGATGTTGGTATCTTTTGATAGAATTTGGTCACTTGTTAAGGGATGTGTTAGATAATACGGTTTTACCTGTTGCTGAAATATGCGCGAAAATGGAACATATCGAGTATGTATGACATGTAGCTACTTTACCTTGATAAGTAGGGAATTTCAGGATGTTAGCGGATGATTATTCATACGGCAAGGTATGCATTTGTACCATTATATTCTTAGTGGGCGGTTAGTGACATGTATAGCTTTATTAGGTTTTTAAAACTTTGTTGGTTAAGCATATATTCGTAGGATATATAAAGAAGTTATTTTTTGTTAATGTTTATCCAAAAATGATACTTCGAAAATATGACTTGAATCAATGTATCAATAGATATCACAGGCGGGTGGGATGGGTAGGGGGCTGCAGGGATGGGAGTATGATTACTGATTTACTGATTTACTGCTTTAAAATCAAAGTAAACTATTACGTTTACTGTGATATTTTATTCAAAGAACTTATTTTTATTTATTAGGATTAAAAATTTTGTTATTTTTGGGTATGGTTTGGTTTTTAAAACTTTGTTATTTTTTTGCAATTATTCGCTGGGATTATGATATTAGACGAGGTTGTGATTGATAATTTTCTGTTAAATATTACGAAGTTGATGTAAAACATTTGTAACGTTAGCATTATATTCTTTGTCTGTATGATGATTAGACAGAGGTTTATCCTAAACTTTTGTTAAATATTACGATGTTAATGTAAAATTAACATTGATTATGTTAGAGATATATGCTTGAAAAAGTGTGAATAGGTTACGTTTTGTACGAGGTGTTAGTACTTTACTGCTGTTAAGTGTGAAGGTTTGTTATTTAAGTAGTTTATTCGTACGTATGGTGTTGTTAGGTTTGTTGTTGTACATTATATTCTTAGTTCAGTTATGTTATGTTAGCTTATTAATGTGAAAACAATGTTGTTACGTTAGAATATATTCGATGGTTAGTAATATAAAGAACTTATTTTGTGTTATGTTTGGTTAAAAACTTTGTTATGTTTACCAGTTATTCGTTGTGGAAATAACACTGATTTGTAGAGGAATGATGAGTTTTTGTAAGAGATTACTGTGTTAACTGACGAATATGTGTTAGAAAACGTGAGCCCAGGTTAAGTTTTTGTTGAATAATGTTAGTTTTGCCTTAGACTTTTGCTATGATTATGAATACACCGTCGAGTAGCTCACTTGATTAATATAACTCAGCTCCATGTGTATACATTGCTGTCAAATCACCTCTGTATGATACGCAGTTGCCAGATTTACCAGTTTGTTTAAAATATAATAAGTATTGCATCACTTAATGCAAATGGTTAGCATAAAATCATTTTCATGTTTCATGTTGAAATTTTCTGAAAGGGAGGTGTAGTCTAAAAAGAGATAAGATTAAAAATAAAAATTAGTATTGGTATGTTAGAGACATGCTTGAAAAAAAAACGTGTGACTAGGTTACGTTTTGCATGTAATGTTAGTTACTTACTATTGGCAAGTATGGAACTTTGTTAATGATAACAGTTTATTCGGTCTTAAGGTGTGTAAGGTTCTGTCGTTGTTACATCTATTTCTTAGTTCATGTTTACACATGTTAGCTTTGCATGGGAAACCTTATTACGCTAGAGTATATTCGTTGATCAGTATGATAGATTAATCAATGTTGTGATAAATGAGAAGTTGAAATATAACACAGGACCTTACCTCTACACAACAACAACAAAACAACAACAGCAACTGGCAAACAACAACAACAACAACAGCGTCGAACAACCTCGAGAATATATACCCTTTTGAACTGATATGGTTCATTCGTACGTCGTATTCATTGTTTTACTTTCTTCTGATTGGTTGAAAGAAAGAATCCCATTACCTATAAGGGTTGTTTATACATACGAATTTCGCCAGTAAGACATATTTCGCTGTGTTGGCTTATGATTGACCTTCTCGTTCTGCTTCTACGACGTCCTCCTCTTTACCGAAGATCTTTGTAATACCAACGATGTGTCATTTAATTTAATCGTAAACCGAATGGCGACTGCTACATTTCTTGTATTCCTATCAGAGGGTCAAATATAATAAGTATTGCATCACTTTATGCAATTGGTTAAAGCATAAAATCATTTTTCATGTTTAGAGTTGTATTTTCTGAAAGGAGGTGGAGTCTAAAAGAGATAAGTCTAAAAAAACTTTACTTTATTCGTATTTACTCTAGGTATTATGATTGTTAGGTATGGTTATGACACATTTTTTGATAAAATGTTACTGTGTCAATGTAAGATTAACGTTAATATGCTAGAGATGTAATGTGCTTGGAAAAAAGTATGAACAGGTTACGTTTGTATGTAAAGTTAGTTACTTTACTGATATTAAGTGTGGAACTTTGTTAATGTTTAACAGTTTATTTAGGGGGTAAGATGTGTTAGGTTTATCGTTGCACATTATTTTCCTAGTTCATATGATGCAGATGTTAGCTTTATTAATGTGAAGACATTGTTCTTGTTAGAGTATATTCGTGATCAGTATAATTAAACCAATTGTTGGGAGAGAATTTTAGTTAAATGTTACTGTGACAGTTGTAAGAATAACGTTAATATGTTAGAGTTATGCGTTGAAAAGTAAGATCATAGGTTCGCTTTGCATATCAGTTAGTTGCTTTCTTGGTTTGAGTGGTGGGACTTTGTTAATGTTACAGTGTTATTTGTGTTGTATTGTGATAGGTTTGCCTTTTGCATTATTTTCTTAGTCATGTTACGCTTATGTTAGCTTATATTGTGTGGAAAACTTTGTTACGTTAGCATACTTTCGCAGCTCTGTATGATTAATTAACCAATGTTGTGAGAAATTTTAGTTAAATGCTACTGTGTTAGTGTAAGATTAACGTTAAAATGTTAGAGTTATGCTTGAAAAAGTAGAATAAGTTACGTTTTGCATACCATTTTAGTTGCTTACTGGGTGTTAGTGTGGAACTTTGTTAAGTTGACTGCTTATCCTGCTTAAGATGTTGTTAGGTTTGTCTTTTGCATTATTTCTTAGTTCAGTTGATTGCTATGTTAGCTTTATTGATTGTGGAAGGCTTTTGTTTACTTAGCATACTTATCGTAGCTCTGCTATGATAAGAACCAAATGTTGTGAGAATTTTAGTTAAATGTTACTATGTTACTGTAAGATACGTCATATGTCTAGAGGTTACGAAACCAACAAAATCATAGGTATTTGCGTAATGTTTCGAAACGAACCAAACAAGAATCATAGGTATTGCGTAATATTTCGAAAAGTGGGAGGAGTTTGAACAAATTCTCGACTTGTATCTGATAACTCTAGTGAAACAGGAACCACATCAGCATCGTACATGTTCGTTCTGTATGCATTGTTAGTGACTTTTAGTGGTGTTAAGTATGAAACTTTGTTAATATGTTAGTCATTTATTCGATCATAGGTATGTTAGGTTTTGTCATTGTGCGTTATATTCCTAGTTCAGGATATGATATGTTAGCTTTATTGATGTGAAAAAACTTTGGTACGTCAGCATATATTTGTTGGCGAGTATGTTGTGATAAATTTTTGTTAAATTTACTATGTGTAATGTAAAATAAAGTTAAATATGTTTAGAAGATCTGCCTTGAAAAAAGTTGTGAATATGGGTACGGGCTGTAAGCAAACGTCATACTTTCTGTTGCCAAGTATGTATTTTGTTAGGTTTGATGTTATACATTATATTCTTGCCTAGGTTATGTTATGTTAGCTTTATTGATTGTGAAAACTTTGTTATTTACTGTTTTACTGTTTTTAGTTTATGTAAAAAGTGTAAATTTTTTTTACGTTATAAACATAAAAAGAATAAAATTTTAGTAAAAACAAAAAGGTTTTAAAGAATAAGTTAAAAAGTTAAAAGTTTTTTAAAAAAAAATCCAAAAAAACTCAATATTTTAAAAGAAATAAATTAAAAAACTAAAGTTTTTAAAAACAAAAATTTTAAAGAAAAAAATAAAATAAAAAAAGTTTTTTTAAACAAAAGAAAAAAGATGTGAAAGGCTACGTTCTATATGTTTTGCTAGTAACTTTTTACTGTTATTAAGTATTGAACTTTGTTAATGGTAGTTGGTTATTCGTGTTTAAGGTATGTTAGGGTTGATGTTATACATTATATTTTTACATCAGGTTATGTTATGTTGGCTTTATTTGATGTGAAACTTTGTTATGTCAGCTGTTATCCTAATAGATTAAAAAGGAACATATTTATGCTTGTTATCCAAATGATACTCGAAATATGAATGGAGTCAACAGATATCAATTGATCAAAACCCCAATAGATCAGGGTTGGGACCGGGGTAGAGGGGGGAGGTAGGGGTGGTTGATTTACTGATTCAGTGATTTACCGTTTTAGGGGTATGTAAAAACACAATTTTTTTACGCTTATAAACATAAAAAGAATAAAATTTTAAGTAAAAACAAAAAGTGTTTTAAAGAAATAAAGTAAAATTTAAAAGTTTTTTAAAAACAAAACAAAACTAAAATTGTTTTAAAGAAATAAATTTACAAATAGGCTAAAAGTTTTTTTGAAACAAAAAAGTTTTTTAAGAAATAAAGTTAAAATAAATTAAAAGTTTATAAAACAAAAAGAAAAAAAGATGTGAAGGGCCGTTCTATATGTTTTTGCTAGTTACTTTACTGCTGTTGTAAAGTATTGAACTTTGTTAATGTTAGCTGTATATTCATGTTTAAGGTGTGTTAGCTTTATCGGTGTGGATTATATTCTTAGTTAGATTGATCATATGTTAGCCTTTATTGCTGTGAAAACTTTGTACGTCGGCATATATTCGTTGATCGGTATGATAATTAGGTACGGTGATGCAAAATATTACAGTGTTATACGAAAATAGTAATGATATGTTAGAGATATGTTTGAAACGTATGAATCGGTTACGTTTTTGTATGCATCGGTAGTTACCTTTACTGTTGTTAAGTATGGAACTTTGCTAATGGTAGCGATTTATTCAGGCTTAAGGTATGTTAGGATTGATGTTATACATTATATTGTTACATCAGGTTATGATATGTTAGCTTTATTTGATGTGAAATCTTTCGTGCGTTAGCGGTATTTCATGAATCAGTATGATAATTACAGTAGAATTGTGATAATTTTTGTTAAATGTTACTTGTTGACCGTGCCAAAAAATAATAATGAATGTTAGAGTTGTTTGGAAAAGTGTGATAAGTTACGTATTGTATGCCTTAATGTTAGTTATGTCACAGTTGTTAAGTATTGAACTTTGTTAAATGTGACTGGTTATTCGTGTATAAATGTGTGTAGGCATTTGTGAGTTACATTATGATTCGTAGTTCAATGATCCTATGTTTTTGCTTGATTAATATGAACTTTGTTACGTTAGCATATATTCATTGATCAGTAAAGATACTTACATAAGGTTGTGATAATTTTGTTAAATGTACTATGTTAAGTAAAAACATCAGGATATTTTAGAAAAAGTGTAAGTAGGCTACGTTCTGCGCTCAATGTTAGTTACTTTTACGTGTTGGTAAGTATGAAAGCTTGTTAATGTTAACAGTTTTTTCATGTTTAAGATGTGTTAGGTTTGTGACATGTACGTTATATTCGTTATTCAGCGTGATGCTATGTTTAGCTTTATTGATGTGAAAACTTTGTTACGTTCGCATAGTATTCATTGATCAGTATGATATTTAGACAAGGTTATGGAAATATATTGTTAAATATTACTATGTTAATGTAAAAATATCAGCGATATGTTAGAAAAAAGTGTAAGAGTTCCGTTCTGCACTCAATGCTTAGTTACTTTACTGTTGTTAAGTATGGATCTTTGTTAATGTTAGTATATTCATTGGACAGTATGATAATTAGACAGGTTATGATAAAAATTTTGTTAAATATAATATTACTATGCTAATGTATAAATATCCAGGATTGGGGCTAGGGAGGAAAGGGGTGGCGTTGGTTTTATTTACGAATTACAGGGTCTAGGGTAATGTTAAAAACCCACAATTCTTTAAGTTGTAAATATGAAAAGCGTAACAATTTAGTAAAAACAAACTGTCTAAGCATATTAAAACAAAAATAAGGTTAAATGTGTGTGTTAGGTTTGTACAAAATATATATGAAATCACTAGATCATAGATGGGGAGGGGCATGAGTTGGAGGAGGGTGAGGAGGGAGGGGAGGAGGCTCAAGAGGCTCCAGAGGCTCCAGAGGCTCTAGAGGGTGTTTGATTTATATAAAAAACGTAAATTTTTTAAGTTATAAACTTAAAAAATAAAAAAATGTTTAATTTTGTTTTTTTTTTAATTTTTTTTTTAATTTTTTAAAAAAATTTTAAATTTTTTTAAATTTTTTAATTTTTTTAAAAAATTTTTTAAATTTTTTTAATTTTTAAAAAAAATTTTTTAAAAATTTTTAAATTTTTTTTTTTTTTTTTTTTTTTGTGTTCTGTATCGAGGTTGATACATCATAAGAAAGATGTATACCAAGTTTCGTTGTTCTACGCAAATATTTCAGTTTTGTGGGGCTGGTGACCCCCCTTTGGGATGTGTACGGCTATTTAACCCATATATGATGTGAGTACCTTATATGGTATGTGTATACCGAGTTTCATCGTTCTAGGTCAATATTTCAGTTTTGTGGGGCTGGTCCCCGAATTTGATCAAATCGGTCATTTTACCCCGGATACATCTAAGATACACCCTAAAAAGGCTGTATATCAAGTTCGTTGTTCTATGTCAATATTCGATTTTGGGTTGAGTACCCCGTCTGGGGCACCCACAGTCATTTTACACCCGCGGTCACTAAGATACATCCTCAGAAGGTTGAATACCGAGTTCATCATTCTATGTCAATATTTCAGTTTTGTGGGGCTGGTCCCCGAATTTGGTCAAATCGGTCATTTTACCCCGTATACACCTAAGATACAACCTAAAAAGGCTGTATATCAAGTTTCGTTGTTCTATGTCAATATTTCAGATTTTGGGGTGAGTACCCGTCTGGGGCACCCACAGTCATTTTACACCCGGGGTCATCTAAGATACATCCTCAGAAGGTTGTATATCGAGTTTCATCATTCTATGTCAATATTTCAGATTGG
>JABUQX010098970.1:12500-35769 GCA_015478945.1 Trachelipus rathkii
TCCTGGAAAACAGCATTTAGGTTGCTTAATTACTAAAAATTTAACGATGGGAACAACAATGAAAAATTTGCCTTTATGGTGCTGATCTCTTATTAACTTTTGAACTCCATTTTCCTTTTTGCCAGCCATAGTGGAGCACCCATCAAACCTAAGTCTAACAAGTTTACTTATTTTAAAAATTGTATTATAATAGACATATATGCTCTTCAGTATTACAGTCTATTATAGTTAGGAGTAAAATCCCTATGAAATTTTCTTTCCACGTACTATTTGGGAGATCGCTTATCACGAGAGACGACAACCAGATCGATATGCTGTTCTGGTCCCGATATGCTCTGGTGTCTCGTCTGGCTAAAAGGGAGAAATATTCACAATTGTTTACTTCATTTACAATCTGATTAATATAAACTTTCCACAAGTAAATATAAATTCATTCTGAATCATATGTGATGTGTAGTTGACCTTTGCTCCATTTGATTTCAAATGTTTCACAAGAACATCTCCAGCTTTTACTCTGAATTTAAGCAAATCGGAAAAATTGCCGATATCTTCAGTGCTACCTCGAACAACGATATCATAGGTGCCACAAAATATTAAGACAGAAATTGTAGGTACCAATTTTTGCTTATTTTTTTTGAATAAATAAGTCCTCAGCAACATACGGTTGTTCAGTTACACTAACATGCTTATTTAAAATTCTTCGTTGAAATTCTTTGCTGCTACTGAGGTATCTCTATGCCATTCTGAATTTACATGGGCTTTAGCACGTGAACCCATGTCTTTATATTTTCTAAATGGTTTTACGATAAATGAGCCAAATATACCTCTTTTGATAGGTCTAAATAAGACACACAATCTACAAAACGGTCCTTTTAATATTTTAGAATACGATTGCCATGAATTGTGAAGATCTAGCCATTCATAAAGAAAAGACCTCTTTCCTTCTTCAACATCTTTAAAACTGTACGTAATTTTTGGTTTGTACGGTCTCATTAATAAGTCAAACTTTAATCCATCTTTAATATTGGTTTTAACTATGATAATATATCCAATATCCAGGAACATTTTCCGGTCTTGGTAGCGTTATATCCCCAAGTAGCAACACTACTAATTTAATATCAATAACAAGATTGGCTCCAAATACCACTTGCAACTTCGAAAATTACGCATCAGCAATACTAGAACTACCACTAAATGAGTTCGTAGTTTGTTCAATCACAAGTGAATTACTGTTATCATCCTATCCCTTTTAGTTATAAATTTATCCATATTTCAATATTACTTTGTCAGATAATAATAATATTAATATTTTTACCCACACTCGCTCCTTCGTTCGGCTTCTCAAACACACAAGTAGCTACCTCGCTTCCCACGACTATTTGCAAATTTTTATGCCCATCAACAGATCTCAGAATCTCATCGTACAATTCCTATTATGATGTAGAGCAAATAAAAAGCTATTATGCATCTAAAGTCTTAATACCTCGTTTAAAAAATGCATACAGTTCAGAATTATTTTCAAACGTGTTACGATTTTCGGATTGGGGCAACAACGAAGGTATGGATGGGGGTATACATAAGCGACATTACAAGTGCAAGGTGAGGCCAGGGTAGGCATGGCCCTCCCCTACATTTTCAGCCACAAAGTATCTCAAGATAAAAAGAAATAGGCTTTTCATATGTATATATACTATATATCGTTTAACCTTGTAGTCTTAAAAAATTTCGTTGTGAAAGGTTCATGTGAGGTTGAAAATCTAGGGTGGGGCCATGGCCCTACCCTGCCCCCCCATAACGGCGCCCATATATATATATATATTATATATCATACTATATATATATATATATATATATTA
This sequence comes from Trachelipus rathkii, assembly GCA_015478945.1. Lineage (NCBI taxonomy): Eukaryota > Metazoa > Arthropoda > Malacostraca > Isopoda > Trachelipodidae > Trachelipus > Trachelipus rathkii. Next base: position 14,357 of record JABUQX010098970.1, read on the forward strand.
ATTATAATATATATATAATAATATATATATATATATTACTATAATATAACTATATATATATATAATATATATATATATATATTAATATATATCTATATATATATTATATATATATTATATATATATATATTATACTATATTATATATATATATATATAAATATATATATATAATATACTATTATATAATATATTATATATATACTATATTTATATATATATATATATATATAATATATATATATATATATATATTATATATATATATATATAATATATATATATATATATATAATAATCTTATATTTATATGTTTATATATAATATATATAATTCTATATAATACTATATATATATCATATATATATAATCTTATATATATTATATATACTATGTCTTTATATATATATTATATACTAATATATTATATAATATATATATAATATACTCATAATATATATATATATACTATATAAAATATATATATAATATTATATATATATATATATATATATATATATATATATATATAAAGCTAGTATATATAATATATATTTATATAATATATATATATTAATGTTTATTAGTGGCTCGCCTAAAATTTTTAGCAAATGCCATTACACGACTTAAAAATTGGTATTTGATTTCTAAAATTATATAATCGATATAAATTATATATATATATATATAAATATATATATAATATATATATATATATATATATATATATATATATATAATACGATTATAAGTATAGATGCTATATATACTTATATATATATACTATTTTATATAATATATATATATATTTATATATATATCATTACCCAACCTCTCAGGTTCAGTTAATCGGCAAAACTTTCGATATTATACATTATATATTATACTATATAAGGAGTTAGAAACATAAAACCTGCGAGGGTTATTTGCACACTCACTCACCAAAACACCAACTACGTATACAGAATATATACCTTATCACTAGGGTATCAGCTACTCATATGGTGTGCTACATTAAAAGCAATCCATTAATAGGTAATAATCATTGTGACAATATATTTTTTTTGTAAGAGGGGTAATTTGACGGTCACCGTCAACTGAGCCTGATATCTGGTGCATACATATATAGACTATAGCTGATAATATGAACTTCTGCGACCGAATCACCTTATGACCTTAAACCTGCAACTACCATTTGTAGTTTTTCAACCATAGATATGAGATATAAAGCACGATCGCGCTCACACTGCCTATACTGGTAGAATCGATTGGTATGTTGTAACGGCAGTAATTATTCAGCTCACATGGGAAGTGTCATATTTCAAAGTCGATTAGAATTGTCAATATACTGCTACCTGCTTGATCTCCGGACTACTATAACACCCTATATATATAATGTGATTATTTCTCTGGGGTTAACCTAATGAGCTGATAATTTAGTAATAAATATAAACCCCTACACCTAAAAAAATATATAGAATAAAAACTAATAATAGCGAAACTTGCACTGCTTTAAGAGATAAGACGCTCACGCGAAATTACATGGAAATCAGTTTTATCGAGTGTTTTTGTGGGAAGAATAGATATATTCCTGGTATTTTGGTCGAAAGAGGGCGACGAGTGACTGATGGCTAATTGGATAGGAACAAGGTGCATTTGAAAGTGGTAGAAGGTGGGTGGATCCAAAATTTTCGGGAATGCCAGCTGACACAAGTAGTATTGCAGCCACCTGCTGTAGAGAGAAGAAGAAGAAAAGTTGTTCATTGAAGTATTTCTATAAATTTGTCACAACAGGAGTATATGATAGGATATATATAAGTGAAAGTTTCATATGGCAGTAGTATAGTAATATTAATTGTTAAGGCTAGTGAGATAGATATTCTAGAATAGGTAAATATAATAAAAGGTATATGCATATGCGATTAATGTAAGTACTATGCATATTTAGACAGTTAAGATATAAATGGGGTATTTGAAAGATTAATTGGTTAATAATTAATATTAAGGAGTATGTAGAGCTACATGGGATATGTACGTTGATTACGTCACTGAGTATTTAATTATGTTATTGTAATGGGGTTATGACAGAATTTAAGAGGTAGAGGTGCTAAAGGAAGGGGTTTAGAAACAATTGCACAGAATGAGAGTATATAGTAAAGTAGATGTGTGCCCTACGTAATTTTATGTGGATGATCTGGTTTTGTGCGGCGAATCTGAGGAGGATTTAGAAGAGGATATGTAGAGGAGTCTCTTTTGGCCAAGGTTTGTAAGATAAAAGGAAGACAGTCTGATTAGTAAATGTTATTATATTTAGTAATGTAAAAAATTTTGTATAGCTCTGTGTAGTATTTATCCAGCTGTAATGATAGTTATAGTTAAGTACTCACAATCTGGAACAAGTGGTGCCTAGAATTTTAAATAATTTCAAGAATATATGTTGGATTAGCAGATGATGTAGTAGAAAATGATTGTGATAATGGTTGGAAGTGTGAGACTGGTGTAATTAAATCGCTAGTGGATAATATAAAAGTGAGACTAAGTCTTGAGTGGCTCAGTAAATAGAGTTTTTAGTAAATGAGGGTAATGTTATTATCATGTAGATTAATTGCTATATAAGTAGTGTGAAACTATCAGGTCACTGGAATATAAGAGGTTGAAATGTGTTTAAGATTGAGATAAATCTTTAAGGGCCACGTTAGTGTTAGTTAAAAAGTAATAATTAATAAAATGAAGGAATGAAAGCATAGTAGTGATTAGTATGTAATGGTTTAATAAAAAATAGCGGTTAAATGAGAGAATAATAATAGAGATAATATACGAGTTTATTAAGACGGTTTGGTCATATGGAAAATATGGATGGTGATAGTTGAGTTAGGTATAAGTAGGGATGTATAATATAGTGGTGAAATGTTCTGGAAATCGACCGGCATGGGAAGTACTCAGTAGGAAAAAGTTAGGCTTGAGTGCAGCATAGGTATGCCTTAAGAGACTAATGGCGAGTTTTGGTATAGAGGTCAAAGAAGAAAGGTGTCTATATTTTCGAGATATGTGCAGAGGTTTACACTTTGAAGTGTAAGGTCATGTTCGCTGAGTATAAATAAAAGAAAATTAACAATTTATGTCACTAGTGAGTTGATGAACCTACACACTTGAGAATAGCTTACCTTGACCACAGAGTTGTGTCACGTTGTCAGGATGAGTATAACGTTATACATATATGTCGCGTTGTCGTTTCTTTTATTCTGCGATGACGCACGTATGTTCTGCATATACTATAACAGGGTTTAGCACGCTAGAACGTTATAAGTGTATGTGTGTTTTGTTCTGACTTAGAGGTTTATAATGTTTGCATCTAACTGCGCGCCTCTGCGGCCTCATACTTCTCGGTAGTTAACGCTACGTGCCCTCACCCAACTAGGATCTATGTATGTAATAATAATTGAGATTGAATTGATGGTTGATGTACTGATGATGATGATGATGATGATTGAGGAAAAATATGCTGATTGATGATGATGATGGTGAATGATGATGATATATATATATATATATCAAGGTATATGTATAAGAATATTATTATATTGATATATTAGATGATTAATATATATATATATATATATTAATAATATATTATAATATATTAATATATATATTATATAATATTATATATATATAATATATATATATATATTATATATATAATTATCTATATATAATATTTAATATTAATATAAACAGTGCCTTGCATATGATTAGGCTCAAGGGTGTGGTGTCAATCTAAGTCAAAATATACTAATATGTAATACTGCGATTATACGTTATTCACATTATATAGGGATAGTATTAATAAATAAAAGTAATAGGATGGCGTTCCCAGCTCAATATAACCATTAGCTCATAAAGTATATAAACTAATCTTTACAAATATAAATGTAACGCAATACGTGTAGGCTTTACGAAAATACGATCACTACAAAAGTAGAATACACCAAGAAATCATTTTATAAGCGTAGCTTTCTTTATTTTTTAATTCAAATGTGTTTTTTAAATTCATTTTATTTAAATGTCTGATATACGAGAAGGATATATTCATTATATTCGTTACTTTTCGCAACAAACATTTAAAATATTACAGATCAAAAATTTTATATATCAATAAATACTGAATGTAGAGAATATAAAATTATTCAAAATTTTTGTAGCCAGATAAGTTAAGAATAGAATAGGTATAGGTCTGTCCTTTTAAGCGCATTCGTCTAATATGTGTAATTTGATATATTTTAATCTATATGTTGCTAATATTAATTAATATATTAATATCTTCTGTACAATATATAATAATCATTTCTGAAGGAACTAATGTGTGTTCATGTTCCTTGATGTGTCTTCAGCACTTAGTCCTTCTACAGAGTGTTATGCTCGGTAATAACCAAGAACGCATATCATTATAATATATTAAATAATATTAGGTTCTTAGTAATTCATTATCCCCTCTATAATAGCAATTATGCTGATATAATTTATATTGAAGTTTTATTAAGCTCACGTACCTCTTCTTAGTCTCTTACTCTATATCTTCTCAATTTCTTACTTTTCCTCTTTCTCCTCAGCTGTATATTTATTAAGGTGTCCAACTCCGACGACTCAGTTACAAGCAATATATAATATATATATTAATATATATATATATATATATATGATATTTTAATAGATTGTCTTATAGAGTCCCTATGCACGCATATTTAAAAATGGTTTATGATTCATATAATAGTATTAAGTAAAGGATACTACTAAATTATGATAAATAAATTATAATTTAAAAAAAATATTTAATAAAAACTCACTATTATTATTATAAAATTTGTTTAATTTAATTATTATTAATTATTATTTAATTATAGTAATTTATTACTCCTTATATATTATATTATTACTTAATTATTAATTATATTATATATTTATATTAATATTATTATATTTATATATTATTATTATTAATTATATATAATTTTTAATTATTTAATTATTATTTTTTATATCTTTATCTGTATTTATATTATAATTTATATAAAAATATATCTATATATTATTTATATTTATATTTAATAGTAATAGATTTATTATATTATTATTATTTTATTTATTATTATATTATTATTATTATTATTATTTATAATTATTATTTATTAATATTATATTTTAATTATTTATTTAATTATTATATTAATTTATTATTTGAATGAAGTAATAGACCATTAACCACTTGTCTAATGGAAATTCTTTAAATCATTTTGAAACATAATTCGAAATACCTCTTGATTCCTTTTATTATTTATTGTCTTAGAATTTACTTTATTGTTTGTTTTAGTAGATATATATATGTTAATTTATCTCTATAATTACGTTTAATTATATATATATATATTCTTATAATACATACGAAATTATTGTCCGATACTTTGTCTGTCGTTATTTTCTCATGTATCTTGGTTCGCAGTTGATTGAATACACACTTCTTCAATTCTCTGGCGCTTCATGTCGTCACATTACAGTGTGAGAGAATGCAATTTCTAGATAAAATAATAATAATAATAATTTTGTTCCATTTCTTGAAATTGCAGATGATCATTGCATAAATAAAGTAAGACGAGAGAAATCGTTACATAGATTGAGATTTCATAATGCCTTCTTATCCATATATATATATTATATATATTATATATAATATATATATATATATAATATATACTATATATATAATATATATATATTATAATATATATATATATATATATATATAATATATTATATATAAATATATATATATATTATATATATATATATTTATATATACGTATATTAATATATTTTTAAATATATAAATATATTTATTTATTATTATTATAATATAAATATATATCTATATATAAATATATATTTAATTATATATATTAATAATATTAAATTTTATATATATATTAAATTATATATATATATTTAAATTTATAATATATATATATTAAATATAATATTAATATATATATATATTATATTATATATAATATAGTAATATAATATACTATATATATATATATATATATATATATATTATATATATTATATATATATATATATATTAATTAATAATATTATATATAATAATATATATTAATATTTATTATATATTAACTGCACGTTATCACCTAACTATAACTTCACACTAGGTATAAGTACCCTTTTTCATAGTGTACAGGGGGCAAAAGAACTGATAAAGTAAATGTATAACTACTACCCTCAATAACCATGTACTCTAACTGACAATATCCTCTGGTAGAGTGACACAAACATGAGTTTATAAAGAGAGAAGATTTGAATACGTCAAGGTAAACTAGATATAATTAGGTCAATGTAGCTCACTAATTATAGCATGTGGCTGAAATAGATAAGGCATGTCACAACGTAACCGATCCTTTGAATTTTGAATTCAATACTTACTACTCACACAATTACACGTTAGAGGGTAAATGCATCTATTGTGCTTGAAGGTAGTACGTATGTGTAGTAGTAGCCATGCGCGTGGTCATGTTTACATCGAACACCTATCGTTTGTAATATCATAAATAGAAAAAGGAATAGTAGCACCTAATAAGTATGCATAACTAATCTCTCACAGTAAAATAGAGGGTTTAGGGAGTTTAAAGTAGGGGGATAGTTATAACTAGATGTATACGAGAGTGTCAGAAATTTGCTTTTGACTGCTTTAAGTCACTTATCTCAGGATAACCTGAGATAGGTTTTGCTCAAGTACTATACTGGTCGTGAAGAGTACCATGAAGATTCTTATACTAATATTAATGAATAGGTCGCTTTTGGATTAATAATTATGATAGACTTAGTCAGTTCAGTTAAGTTCTGATGCTAGATCGATAATCATACCTGAAGTAAATGATAGAGATATTAGAGTCTTACAATGCTAGCATTGATTTAGATAATTAGTATCTTTTTTTTTTAGCAAAAGACTTAATAAGGGATGTAGAAGATGTTAGTATGTTTGTAGTCTTGTTAATAAAATTTTTATATATATTAAGTTAGTTGATAGGTGTTTGGAAAATAATATCTAAACCTCACTATATTATGTTATTATGACCTTGCGACATCAACGACTACTATATTGTATTCTGATGTCAAATTCCTCAGATGAAATGATTTAGACTTATATATGTTTATATATCATTAATGTATACTTTTTCGCCATGGCGAGCCATTGGCTGCGGAAACCTATAGCAATTATATGGAAAATAGTGAGAAACATGTATGATTACCATTGGAAATAGGTAAGTGAATACGAAATAATAGAAGCTCGGCCTTGTTATTAGCATGTAAGGAAGTAGTAGATAATCTGCTGCGAATAATAACTGTGACATTAAGGTAATGTTAAAGATTTAGAGTAACTGATTATAGGGCAGAATCACCTCGTACTTCACTTCTATGTTTCTTGATATGTGTAATAGAGATGAAAAAAGATCTAGAATGAGGGACATGAATGAACGTAGATGACACTGGTAAGTATAGATATATATTAGTCTCAGTTCACTTGTCACCATGGCCTGTTATATAGTATTCTTGCCTGTATTTATGATAGCGAAGTATAAATGTGTGCACGGCTATACGGTGTGTCTTTTGATTCTGCCTTATGAACGAAGTCCTAACCAGTTGTTGTTGTTGTTGTTGGGCTGATTCTGTTTTGTTGTTCTGTTGTTGTTGTTGTTGTTTGTTGTTGTTCTGTTGTTATATGTTATGGATTGTTGTGTTGATGGTGGTTGTTGTTGTTGTTGTGTTGTTGTTGCTGTTGTTGTTGTTTTTGATGTTGATGATGTAATAGTTTTCTGTGTAGTCGTTGCTGTTGGGCACAGCATGACAAGAGCAGACACATACCAAAACAACCTAATTCAGTGGCTAGCTTACAAGCTGTTTCAAGGGTAATTTCTCTCTGCGCAACACAGTGGGTCAAATGTTGTTGGAAGAGTCTTCCAAGAGTGCCATTCGATGATCTTATCCAAATCTTTATCTTGTACCGATACGGAGCTTTCTCGTAAATGAAGAGAAGGTTTGCCACTGTAAACTTGTTTTGACATAAACTGGTTGAATAACTCCGTCTTACTCCGTCTTACTCTTCTCGTAGATTATAATGACGACCTTTTTCAAAGGTGTGAAGGCTGAACATCGAGTTCTGGCGAGGAGTACACGCTCTACGCACGTCTGTTTGGCAGCTGGCGCAGAGCCGACCGCAAGAGCGTGGAAGTAACATTGGTCTTCATAACGAGAGTGATTCTGCCAGATGAAAATCGGGACTCTAATACTTTGAATAAATCGAAACGTAAGTCTAGAAAATACTGGAGGGGCTTGCCTGGTTACCACGATCGGATTCTTCAATCTGTTCTTTGGCAGGAGGCTGCTGGTTTTCGTTGTCTATAGACATTTTCATGAAAGGGTTTTCTTTACTTTTGGGTTCACCAATTTTGTAGTGGAAGTCTTGTGGTTATCTTTTCTTCTTATTCCTCCACTGCATGGATAGTTGTTGAAGTTCTTTTCAAGTTTCTCATAATGAATCCTTTTACGCTGAGAAACCTAAATAGACAGCTACAAGCTCAAACGTTCTTGCCGTTGGAGTCTCATCTTTCCACTAGGAAGGAGGTTTTACGCTTTGGTGTATAGATACTAAGCGAATCAGTAAATAATAAAATTGTTAGAACACATTTTTTTTAACTTATCTTTATATAGTAAGGAGTAAAAAACAACTTATTATTGTGGCTGAATTTTAAAATTTGCATTCTTTTTACAAACAAGATGTTGGTTTCATTTGAGACGAGTACAAGATTTTATATATAAAATAAAAATACAATACATAAATGTTTCGTTATATTGGAGGTCTGGGGAAGAACCTGCATGAAAATAACTTTGTTTGAAAGAACCCGCGAACATAAAGAAAGAGCGCCAAAAAATGTATTATACAATATTGGGACAAGAATAAGTTTCCGATCTTAGTATTTTTTTTTTAATTTATTTATTATTGTTTTATTTTATTGGGCCTCTTCCTTATGAAAATACTATATAATAAATGCTAAAATGATTATGGAATCCTTTAAAGATAAGGAAAATCTCTACAATATGAATGAATCTAAAAGCATACAAAAGTAATATAATTTAGCAATGTTTAAATAATTATTTTATTTATATAATCATTTTGAGCACTATATATATATATATATATATATATATATATATATACATATATATATATATATATATATAATATATATTATATATTATACTATATATATATATATATAATATATATGCCAGCATCCCGAAAGACACAAGCATGTAAAAAACTGTAACAGCTACAAGAAAATAAAAACATTTTATAATCAGGAGAATTTTTATCCATGTTTTATTAAAAGGGAAATAAATACGCTTTGAAAATTTAAAATTGTTAAAAACTGAGGAAAGCTGTATGATAAGCACTGTTTTTTGAGAATTACGAAGGAGCTCGAAGTACCGAGAAGCGCGCAAAGTTGCCAAATGTGTGAATTTTTTTTTTTACTAAAGAATTACCCGCACGGGTAAAACTTAAAGATGGACCAGAGTCGGGGTTTCTCGGTCCTACCCGGAGATGACAGGGGGGGACGGAGCTCGACCCCTAGAAAGGAAAAAGATATAAAAAGAGAAACATAACATTTTTGTCCAAGCGTACAAAATAAAACATACTATTTGGTCACTCTTGCTCTTCGTGAAACTAATGCAGGGATTCAAGGTAAATCACAGCGTACTTTGCCAGGTCTAAGATTATACTAATATCTTAAGGTGTTTATTAATAAATACTTAGAATTCAAATCATTTTTTAAGTTTCATCGATGAAATTCCTTGCTGAATAAAAATGTTATTTTATTCTCTGTGATGTTATTATAGTTTCCAGTTACATGCTGGCCTCTCGGGATGCTGGCCTATATATATATATATATAATATATATATATATATATATATATATATATATATATGATATATAATAATATATATATATATATATATATATATATATATATATATATATATATATATATATATATAATACTAATTTGGTGATTTAACTTGCTCGAATTGACTAAATAAACAACATTTTTTGATGATGTCAGTAGTTTGCACCAGAATGAAGATCCAACGTTTTACGGCAATGTGATTGGCTGTTGGAAATTTGACGTTCTAAGTCCCGCCCCTTTTCTAAGCTAACTTATGTTCGTCGAGTCGATACTTGTCTTTATGACTCATCTTTATTATTACCCCTCGTTACTCTTCTTTACTCGTCTTTATTGCTCGTCTTTAATTTTTAGGTATCGCCGCATTTGCTGTCGCGGTACCGTTGGTTCGATCGTTGAGAAGGTACTTCTTAGAGACGTTATATCCAGTCACCTAGTCTACGACGAGGGTATGTCATAAGAAGAGGGGTTGCCGAATGTGAACTGGATATGATGTCTTTAAGAAGTATCTCCTTAACGATCGAAAAAACGGAACCGCGACAGCAAACGGAGCAGATACCTAGAAAAAGACGAACAATAAAGACGAGTAAAGACAAGTAAAAAGTAGTAATAAAGACGAGTCATAAAGATGAGCACCGCTCGGCGAACGATAAGTTGGGCTTAAGAAATTTCCAACAGGCAATAACAGGCAGTTAAAGTGGTCTCATTTCTGATTGTAACTACTAAATACTAATGTCATCTTAGCCCAAGTAATGTCTGGATTTAATTTTAAAATTTCAGATTTTCCTGATATTAATAATATATCCAACAAATTTTCAAATAAACAGTTGATTTATTATATTTTTTTTTAATTGTACTCCATTTGAATGCTATAATTAAAACTTAATATCGAGAAACTTACTTAAAAGTGGAAAACAAATTCGACCTTTCTGTTTTGTTTTCAATGATGTGCTCATATTGTAGTTAATATTAAAGTGTGCAACTCTTGATCTGAAATATGAGACGACAATTTCTTTGAAACAACTAGATCATTCGCTACTTTCTATTACGCTAATCTCTGATTATTAAAAATTTTGCTTTGAATTTTGGTAATAATTGTGGTTACATTTTTATAGGGTCGCCTTTAAGTTAAATCTGAAAATATTTAAAGTACAGGAGGAACAGACTACCTTGCCAATTATAATTATCAAAAGTTATTGAACGGAGATTCATTTCTTCGTTAATAAGGTTTAACAAAAAGACCTAAATGACTTTTTTTTAGCAAAAACCAATAAAAATAAATAAAATAATTTTTTTATTTGCTTTTTGCATATCTTCAGGAAATTTAAATTTTCATTTAATTTTTTTCATGCATCTTTTTTTTAGGAACTGTGATTAATAATGGTTTTTGGCTTCTTGTTCTATTTGTTTTTTATCTTTTTGCCAACACTACTTCATATTATTAGAAATCCGATGACAGCACATTTGTTTGCTGTTCCCTATTTTTCACTTAATTGTAGAACATCTTTAAATTAAATAGCTGATCAATATAAATCGATTCAATTAATCAAATCTCAACTTCCTTGCCTTACCTTAGGAAACAACTATCATTATTTTGCCCATTATATTTGAATATAAATAATGCGTAATCTTCCCAATCTTAGTATATACTTTTTTAAAAGAATATTAACAAAAGTTTAATAATAATCGCGCTACAAAGGAAATACAAATACAAGTCATCGGGGGTAATGGAAAATTTAATTTCAAGTTAGTAGTAATCCTCTACACAATTTTTTTATATGATATTTACTAATGGACTTTACTCAATCAGAAATATTCAGTATTCTATGTATTGGATAATAGTCATTGGGTCTTCTTCACATATATATATAAGGCAGACCGGCGATGCATGCTACTCCAGAGCAATAGCCCTCATTGGAAACGTCTGTAGCGCCATAGGCATTAATTGGATAGTCCTTTCGAATAGAGTAGTTTGAATATAGCCAGTTAGAATTCTGAATCTATCTAAAGAAGTCTTATCATCAAGTATCAAATTCACCCTATACTTTTTCCTCAAAAAGATATCAATCTGTCTCCACTACCTTTAACCATTCCGGTAACTGAAACTAATAGCTCGACCAAGCTCTGGGGTAGGTTTACCTTCTTGTGCGTCTGCTGTAAAATCATGTATCCGATATTACCCTTCAACAGTGATCTATAAGGCTACGTTCCAACTGAGATGCGCCAGAAAAACATCATCTGGTGCCATCACCTAATGACTATCTGCTGAACGTGATTCGCAGAATTCACAGGTCTGAATTAGACCAACATATGTCGAACATTAAAATGTCTTACGGCAATAAGCTTGGTTTCAATGACATGTACATTGTTACTTAGTATTATACGCACACAGTCTAAATGCAACTATTAAATAGAGACTTCTTTTTTAATATCCTTTCAAGAATTGCAGACAATCATCAAGACGTAAGAAATCCGTCTTGACGAGGATTTATCAGAAAGGTAATGATACTATACTCACGGCTATACTGAGGAACTTGAAAATCGGCGATTACAAGCGATCTCATGCATAGTGAATATTGAGATAGGCAGAAACATTTACTGTTTATTCTCACCCATCCTAAAGTATATCAGTGTTCTTACTCCAGAATTCACTTTTTCACCATTACAGTAACATTCTTCATTCGCTATCGGCTATATCTGTCACTGAAATACCCCAGTACTCTGAGTTCCTTTTCCTCGGTAGAGAAGGGTTACCATCGCTACAAGATCAACGTGTCTAGCCACAAGCTACCCAAATGTTCACCCTATCAAGAAGAGAAAGAGTTCCTTCACAAGTATACCCTAAAGGATTACTACCTCGAAGCCCCACGGTTAATCTTTGATGTGGAACTTCACACTCAAAAACACATACAGAGGTGTTACTCGCAACAACATTCTATCTATCCGAATCGAATACTGTTTATATTCCAGACATAATGTTGAAAAAAGAAATAATTTAGCCGTTGATAGAAAAATAAAGAAAACTTAGTAAAAACAGCAAAAAGAGAAATTTACTAAAAAAACTGCAGTTTGTCAAACTGCCGTCTGCAGGAATCTGTTTAAATATGGTCAAAACAGGATTCTAACATGTTGAACACGCAGTCGACGAAAAACGCAAAGTTCGTCGTCACAAGCAAACATCATGTCGTAAAACTTGTACCGTAAAGTATAAGACGAATTAAGAATTTAAAGAAATAAAAAGAAATTGTTACACACAGGGAGGCGGAAAGTTTCCTCCAGTTACTCCTTCTCCGTAGTTGGGCAGCCTGTGTTGTCAAACTGCTAAAGGAAATCACACGTAAGAATGAAGAAGGCTCGCCGAGATAGTAATCCCCCTTCGAACATATACAAAGCTACAGATATATTCTTTGGTTTATCTCAAGCCTCTTCCCGAACACTTCTTGCTCCGCTACGTTGCACAACAATTAACGTATTTGAAAAGGATTGAGCAGATATAATCCTTAACCTTCAAAAGTTAAATGTAGACCCGAAAAGGTTGATACATATCAGGAAATATTACAAAAAGTTATTAGAATCCAAAGACAAGTATACAGGAGTGCACCCTGTTTCAAATGAAGTTTCACAACGCGACTATGAAGGAAAGGATTTTAAAAAGGTTTTAGGAAACAGGATTCCAGTCAGATGATATCTTAAACGCATTATATGATATTTAAGAGGACCAGCCTAGAATTGGAACGAATTAGGAGCAGATTGTAAGTTTAAACTCGAGCACACCCCATTGCATGGCTCAATATATAGACTTGTCTCAGACTTAGCTCGGTGCATTGAGAAAAAGAAGCCGATAATACCAGGATGGGATATCAATATGCAAAGCGCGAGTTACAAGGTATTACATGGTCCCTCCGGAGCTTAATCATAGTAAGCAGATGGTTACAGGATTGGGATAATTCAGCCAGGTACCGATCCTGTAGGTCCCTAATGAACGACCGTTACAAGGGAATATTCTCGTAAGAGCAAAACAAGAAGTAGTAAACACAAGTGATAAGAAAAAAACGAAATGAACTAGCGCGAAACTGGTTAAAGAATGTATATACATTACGCAGTTTGAATACAAAAGATACAGCTGATCCCCTCTCATCATAACATATGCAGAGAACAGAATCGTGGCAGATTAAAGAATGCCAGGATCATTCTTGTCTATACAAGAGCGACGTTAAACTCAATTAGGCTAAAAAGTGTAACTCCGCTCTTATGATTCACATCAAATAACTCTTAAGCCTAAATCAGATGATTGGTTGATGGAACGTAAGACAGTAAAGGGGCGGCCAGCTATAATAAGCCCTCCGCCCACTCTTATCATGTATATAAACCACAGAGGACGCACTCTACATCACCATACTATAATTTGTATTCCTGTCTTCCTATGGTTAGTAGTTGTGTTACAACCAAAAATGGCGTGTCTAGTAAGAAATATCACGGTCAGTGAGCTAACGTCTTGGTCTGTGGTGCATCAGCACTGCGCTATTATCTTGCGTTTTAGACGAAGGCCATCAGGTGACCGTTACATCACCTGCTTAGCTCCCTTACCTGGCTATAATAAGCCGCTATTCATCTCGGTTGAAAGTCTCAGCATCATCATGGAAGCTGTTTCGGACTGGGTAGCCAAAGACTACATAAACCTCAGTTTGTTAAATGAATGGGTTTGAAAGTAAATACAGGGTGGTCCTGACGATCACAAACGTTTAACCTTGTTTTTTTCCTTACACGAAAACATTCCGAGGATACATATAGGCTGTTGGCTTCGACGTGAAATGGCGTCATGTTTTTCTTCACTCAAGTGCCATGCCGGGTACAATAAGGTGGTACAGCGGAAGACATCGAGGTTGTTTCTAAAGATGACGAAGAATTCCTTACATAGAATTAGAAGATACGAATACCTTGGAGGACCTCATACACACAGCGTATCGATTGGTTTACGGTATCTATAGTGATAGTTTTATGTTTAACTCTAACAACGTTGCTAAGATGATGGAGGTTGTCGATCTTAGTCGTTTTACTCATGTATGGAACGAGGAAATGGCCGGTGAACGATGTAAAAGTCAATCTCTTAAGAATTGAGCTACATAAATGTACTCCTTCATTAAGGGGGAGGGAAAGGTAGGCTAGACTCCTACATCGAAACGACGCAAGCAATTCTAAATGCATTAATCTATGCAAAAATTATGAACGTAAAATTAAATATGATTTGTCAAAATCTATCTGCTTTACCTAAAAATTGCAAAAATGAAATGTTTATTTATATATTTTACATTTCTTATTTTTTATTGCATTTTTTGGTCCTGTGCCTATATATATATATAATATATATACTATAATATTATATATAAATATATTTATATCTATAAATATAATTATTTTCATTACGTTATTATTTTTATATTTTACATATTATATATTTTCTCTAATTTTATTTACTGTACATGATAAGGCATTCTTTATTTTAATTTTACTTCTTATTTTTTTTATTTTTATTATTATTTTATTATTCTTTAGTTTATATATTTATCAAACACTTTATATATATATATATATATATATATATATCCGTAATATATATATATAGATACATATATACATAGTATACTATATACTATGATATTAGCGCGTTTTACATGTTGACTCAGCTAGCCTAACATGGCGCAAAGAGGTAGTTGATAAACATTCCGTTAACCGCTGCAGGAACCTCATATAGTTTTCGGGGCGACTTCAACCAAGGTTTGCCGTAAGATAACTCCTGATATTGGCAGCAAAAAGAGTTAAAAAAATATTTAGGAGGTGAAGATGCTTTTTCTACTCTACATAAGCCTGTAAGAAAAATTTCCGTACCCGCGCGAAAACCAGAGCCCCGACCAGTCGCATAGTGTGTCGCAGTTAGGATTTAACGGAAATCTGATTAAAAATACTACGTTCTTACTAGATGAGACGGGCTTCACTACCATACTTTTTAAAACTACTTGTTACCGTCTAGATCTAGATATCTTGGTTGAACCTTAAAATGAAAAGTATCAGCTACAGTGGCCCAATGCAAGTACTTTTGAAATTATAAGGCACGACAACGTGGAGGAACTGCCTATCGCATTTATGGACACCGAATTGACGCGAATTGGAGTCAATAGGGCCTGTGAGACGTTTACAGGATTGACTCTCGGGAGCATGGTATAACCATTACACATACATTTTCCGTAAACAAATGCGGCCATAGTTGAACAACGAGTCCGCCAGCACACTGTTAAGAAGAACGCATGCAGTCAAGGTTTTTACTCAGACTGAACCACACCATTTTCAAATATATTGATATACCGGACGATCCCTGCGTATTTTCCTATGCAGAACAACATAGAGTGTCTTAGACCATTAGCAAGTACTAAAGTTCAACTTCCATTAGAATGTAATAAAAAGACGAAAGAGAGGATTTATACGTCGTATAGGGATCAACTAAAGAACACATCAAAAATAAGAAAAAATAATACTCAGGAATACAAAAGGTGAACGCACTTATCGTAACGAGTCATCTCGAACAGCGCAAGAATTCGGAAAGGTTTAAATGAACCAGGTGGACTACGGAACGTATCTGTTAGAAGTCACAAGTACTCCGTACCCCCGCGCTAAGCCGTGGACAGTTCTTAACGCTATATTATCTGGAGGATTTAGACATGGTGAAAAAATAAAAGCGAGGTTTCTCTATAACAAGAGAATGAACAAAAAGTCCAGGTCTCAAATCCTGCAGTACTCAACGAATATAAAATTGAAAAATATTAGGTACAAAGGTGAAAGGAAAAAAATAAACAGCGTATAGGGGTGAATATGAGGGGTTTTATCCTGCTATAGATATCAACACTGCTCATATAAAAGCAAGTGAACAGTTGAGATCACAATCTAATCATTTATATTAATAAGTGGGAGTGAGAAGAGTATCGTCTATTTAACTGTGTCCGGTTCTCAGCATCACAATGGATTGTACACTCCTGACTCAATAAGCTGGCTGAATTTTTACATACAGAGCTAAGTTAACCATGTTTATCTTTGAGGCGAGCTGAGTCATGAAAGTTGGGCTTATGTGAAATGAGGGAAGACAGGAGCATGAAGGATTTACAACATCCCACGCACATCTATTTCTGGATGTCGCTAGGATTACAGAGCGAGTGTAAGAATGTGTATAGAAACACGAATATATATTCTAGACACCACAAGAGCGGGATTAGTACATAGCGTTTCTGAAAGGACTACAGTTGCCAAAAAGGTGAATGGCGCAACTACATTTGGCTTTAACTGAACTCAACTTGAAGAACTTTCACTAAACAGAGAGGTCATATCCTTAATATATAGGTACCCGAGGAATGCTATTAATGATTTAAGTCATTTACACGTTCTTGATATGAGTACTTATGTATCATAAATTAGTGTACAACTCCTGATACTGACTTGACGCAAAAAACTGAACTCACAACCCAACTGAGGAATAATAAATTAATAATGAGTCGTTCTAGAGATCTCATGAGCATAGAACCATTTAAAAACCACCCTAACGATGAACGCATGTATACCGTATTCTTCATATTTCATCAACCAAGATGTGGGTCACATCAAGTTTGGGCTTAGTAGAAAAGCAATTTATTCGAATCAGGAATACTCTCAGCGTACAGGAATTAAATAGAACAACACTCACATAAGATACTTCCTACTCTCATGCAGGGAAACCGCAATGAGGGCCTTCAGTACTCATGTCTGCATCACCGAAATAACCAGCCTCTATCATCACAACATTGCGCAATCTGAACAAGAAACAACAGCATACGACAGGACTGATGCCCGGCAAGTAATATTTATCATTAATCACATGTACCACTAAATTATATACCCTATTCCGATGAATCTACTTAAAGCCAACAGCCTCCGGGGTGGCTTACTCTACATATATACTCATTATGAGTATTTGATGTTCCACATACAGTACTGTATCGGATACCGTTACGCCTACCTTTGTATCAGGAGTAGTCTCACCTACTAAGTAATGAATTTATGTTATTCACTCATTCCTCTATTCATAGATTGTTCACTCAAGCAATATAGAACTTCGCGCACTCAAAAGTAAATCACACTATATTTGCTCTATAAGTTGTGAGAGTGATCCACCCTAATTCAAAGACATGTGGAGGTCATAAAACCCCTATGCGCGATTTTTCGACACCTATCGGTAACTTTGGCAATGAAATACATTATGAGATCAGATATCGACAATGATAATGAAGCAGATAAGTGGGATAATTACTCATGACTGATACATAAAATTAAATTAGTACACTAGACCGTGCTCATAACGCTTCACTAAAGATGGCACGAATTTGATACACTATATTATTTAAACAGAGTATAATACAACTCGAGATATGGCTCTTCCACATAAGCAATATAAAATAAAACCATTCTACAAATTCGAGGGTCAATGGACCTTATCAAATCAACCTCTAACGCCGCACTGGGTTCTAGTTTTATAAAAGATATAACTTTACTATCTTAATTGATTGAATAAAATGAGGGTTCGAGAAGTATATACTATAATTGTTGTATCAGATTGCAGGAGGAGTGTAGAGTCATGATGTTACGTCTAAGGACTTTTCTGTCAACGTCTCATTAAGAGATGCAGTTACTTAGCTTTTATTGAAGCAGTATAGCGAAGCTATATATAGGGACACAAGTTGTAAAGGCTAGGTATACGGAACTCTGCATGATAGCGCCGTGGCGACTGATGAAATCGATCAAAGAGTTTTTAATCCTTTACCAATACGATAGAACTTAGCCAGACAGGCAACTTCACTAACCACGAAATGCTTGAATATTCAACGTATTAAACCACGCAATTAATCAGGAAAAAGATGGTGTGGGGCAGAGAGAATAAAATAGCGACCTAGTTAAAAAACAGGTAAAGTAGGACCATTACAGTAGCGACTTATAAGGAAAATATACCAATACAACCTAGAAGTCAACTTAAAAAGAAAAAAAGCAACGAGAGGAGATCAACGAGCGGACGGATCACTCTTCATGGGCATTATAAGTAAATGACGATAAAAGGACGGAGGCAACTAAGAAAGCGTAGATATCGATTAATAAAAGTTACGAATAGAAAGAACGCTAGTAAGCGTCAAACAAAGGCGAATTTTTTCAATTGTAATAATAATACAACCTTATAAAAATTGCAAATAAAATAATATAATTCTAAAAATAAAAATTAAATTAAAACATTACTTAATTTAGAGACATTCATTTAAAGTTCTTTTAAACAATATACATATAAATATACCGACTGATTTACTTATTTTACACAAAGACTTATACTTATAAAGCGAGCGTTTTTGCTCCTCTTGAAGTTCCGTTAACTGTATTCCAATAGAATCCCTTACTCAACGATTTTATTATTATTCTCCAGAATCTAAATGACTGTAATTTTACTCCAATAAGAATATTTTTATAATAGCATTTCAATGTATAATTCCTCATTGTATTCCGTTTATTTTAAAAAAAACATACATTTCTCTGCCATGGATTAATATACATTATATATATATATTATCTATTTACTCTATATCATACCATATATATACGTAATACTTATACATATATTCTATATATATATATATATATATATCTATACTAATAACTAAATAATATTACTCGTCCAAAATATTTAGTATATAATCCTACCTTATACACCATAATACACTATATATATATATTATATATATACTATATTATAATCTAATAATTTCCACTCGCAAAAATATTTATATCCATAAATTATTTTAGTTAATTTTATCTTTAATGGTATCGATAAAATCGTCTCTTCAAATTTAATATAATTTATAAAAATACATATATATCTATCTGATATATATATACTAATATCTAATAGTATATATATATATACTATATAACTATATATTAATAATATCAATTATGCTATTATAATACTTAAAATAAGTTTCACTCCGCACAAACTTACTTTATAATATACTATATATATACTATATATACTACTATATTACTATATCATATATTATATCATATATATAATATATAATATACTATATATAACTATCATATAATCCTTAAATAATTCACTGCCAAAATACTTTCATACCACTATTAAAACTTATTTTAGTTAATTTTATTTCAATTGGTATTGCACTAAAGATCCGGTTCCCAAATTGCTCCTTATATACATCTTATAAACATACTTTATATATATACTATGATATATACTAATACAAGATATAGTATCACTCCGCCAAAATACTTTATATATTAATTAATGTTACTCTGCAGATAATTCTATTTAATTGGTAGCAGAGAGCGTAGCTACCAAATCTTTATATAATTCTAATAAAACTAAATTATAATATAATATATATATATATAATATATACCTAATACTATATTATATTATATCATATATATATCACCTATACTATATATATATACTACTACTATATCATAGCTTAAAATCAATTTCAACTCGCGCAAAAAACACTTTATATATTAATTATTCTTGATTAACTTTTATTTAACTTGCGTATTGATAAAAACATCTCGTGCTCCCCAATTCATTTAATATAATTTCAAATAAAAAATAAATTATATACTATTACTACTACTCACTTATATATATACTCTAACTATATATATAATACTCCTAATAATTGCAAACTTTGCAACTACCTTCTCAAATATATATATATATATATAGTATATATATATATACTATTATTATACTATAAACTATATTTTATATATATTTAATATATATACTATATATTCATATATACTATACTTACTTAAAATATTTCACTCGGAAAATCTTTGTTATATTCCAACTTATTCTTAGTTAATTATATTTACCATTGGCTATTGAATAAATCGGGCCCAAAATTCTTCTATATATCTTAATAAAATCAATTTCTATATATATATATATAGGTATATATAATATACATATATGATATAACTATATATAACCTATCCTACTTATAGTATCACTTACACTAATACTATTATAGTATATACTTATACGTCTAAAATCGAATTTCACCTCCGCAAAATATCTTTTATATTAATTATTTGATAATTTAATTTAATCATGCCGATAATCAGGTAGTCACATTTTTATATAATCTTAATAAAAAATTATATATATATCTATAATACTAAAATATTTTCCTCGCAAATTTAATTATATTCTATATATATTATACTTAAAATAAATTTCACTCGAAAATATTTATATTATTAAATTATTTTTAGTTAATTTTATTTAATTGTATTGAA